>VXAY01004187.1:0-29247 GCA_013399855.1 Oxyruncus cristatus
AAAACAAACAAAAGATGGGAAAGATAAAAGAAAAACAAAAAAAGGAAAAATGGTAACGAAAAAATCTAAAATGAAACGTACAAAAATTTGGTTCAGGAAGATAAAATTAAAAGAAGAGAGCTTTTGTTGTCGTTATCGTTGTTGTCTTTTTTTTTTTTTTTTTGAAATGAAGAGGTTTTTTTTTTAAAAAAAAAAAAAAGAAAAAAAGAAAAAAAAAAGCCAACGGAAATTAAATGGGGCATCGAAACTGAAATGGTGTAAAGC
The DNA here is from genome assembly GCA_013399855.1 of Oxyruncus cristatus. Lineage (NCBI taxonomy): Eukaryota > Metazoa > Chordata > Aves > Passeriformes > Cotingidae > Oxyruncus > Oxyruncus cristatus. Next base: position 265 of record VXAY01004187.1, read on the forward strand.
AAAGGACTAAAGCAGCAAGTGCGCTCACCAAGAGGGGTCCTGCTGCTTCCACTGAGCGTGGCTGGCACAAACTAAGCACCCAGCTGCACCCTATAAAAGCCCTTCCCTTTGGCTCCCTGTTTTACATCAGTCTGGCAAATCCTGCCCTGGCTGGGAAAGTACTTTTTTCCAACCTCACTCTCTGGGATCTTGAATTTCTTTGAAGGGATCTGCGAAAATTAAGTAAGAAAAGCAAATCTTTCGCCAGGAGGCTTAAATTTAAGAGTTTGTACCTCCAGATGGAAGTGATTAGTTGTCCACAGACTGGAGGAGGCCAAATCCCACGGTGGGAATGCCCAGGACGCTGCCAAGCAATGAGCCCGTGGTGTGTTTAGAGAGGAGGGTTTGGAGAAAACACTTGCAGAAGGAGGGAGGCAGAGGGGCTTGGGGAGGTATTCAGGTACCAAGTGGGATTTTTCCAAAGCAGCAGCAGGTCCAATTCCCACTGCCTGAACTATACCAGGGTGTTTCTGAACATCCCAGGAGGGCACCTTGGGAAGTGTGGCCCTACCCAGCCCCCTTCTCAGGGTGGCAGCAGACACCTGTCTAAGGGTGCCAAGGAGGTGGGGAAGGTGGAAGCTACAGCTCTTGGTGAAGGGCTGTGCCTGAGGTACAGGAGAGCTGCAGGAAATGTGGGTTTGTTAACGGAGGTGCCACAGGTCTGAGACCTTGGCAAAGTCCGGACAAAGGGTCTGTCACTTCTGGACTCCAACCTGAGCCTGGGCACTTGGGGGAATTCACGGAATCTCGGGATGGTTTGAGTCGGAAGGGCCCCAAAGTTCATCCAGTTCCATCCCCTGCCATGGGCAGGAACACCTTCCACTAGACCAAGTTGCTCCAAGCCCTGTCCAGCCTGACCTTGGACGCTTCCAGGGATTAGATCACACTTCTGTCCATCCCTAATGACAATCAATCAGCCCAGGGAAGCACAGTGTGATCCATTTTCAAGGCAAATCTATAAATTCAAATCTCACCCAACTGCAATAAAGAGCTTTTAGCTCTCTGCAGACACTGCCAGAACATGGGGCGAGCTCACAAGCCCCGCAGGTATCACCTGGAAGAAGCAGTGGATAAAAGCTGGTCACAACTCCTCATTCCTCTGATGTTTTTTAATTAACAAAAAGCTCTTTAACGGAGGAATGGTTGTTTTCAAACCTCATACTTCCATCCTGAGTCACAAGCAGATCTTTAGGCCCAGTTTTCCTTGAGGACTCTGCTAAATCCTTTGCCCAGTTTGCACTGGAGTGAGAGCCACACATTTTCCACATTCCTTTACGAGACAGAGGGAAGTGGGTTTGCAGAAGGGGCAAAGATACTCCTTCTGCTGCAGTCTGAGCACCCTGCCTGGCAAGACATTTGGGGTGTTTTCCTACTATTTCTGTGCTTTATTGCTGTCTTTACCCTGGCAGAATGACCCCCTTCTCCTCAGCACTCCCAGTGAGGAGGCTGAGTGCCCCAGCCATGGCTGGCCACACAAAATAACACAGAATATGTCGAATGAACAAAACCAAAAGGAACAAACTGGAAAATAAAACATAAATCAGGCCAGTAATTTGAAACAAACGAACAAAAAAAAAATCAGAAAGGAAATCATAATAACAAAATAATACTGATATAAAAAGTGACTCCTTCCAGAACATTCCCAGTCTGTTTACCTACCTTCCACGCTTCAACTGCTAACTTATAAGACTTTCTTACAAGAGAGCAAGAGGAACTGAGCTACGAGGCCAGACCAAGCTCCTGGTGGGTTTCTGCACATGACTGGCTTTTAAAATGCCACTCTGCCCGTGACTAGTCCTCCTGAGTCCTCCCCCTGACAGCAGAACCCCAGCTATTGTAGAAAGGGCAATTTTGGACCCCAGTCTGTTCTCTTTTGCTAAGCTATCAGCACAGAGAGCAGGGTGGCACATTCCCGCTGACGGATCTCCTTCCCCTATGGCTCTCTCCATCTGCCGGGATTGATGCAGCACCTTCTCCAGCACAGAGGTCACTGCTCCTCCCACACCCCAGAACCAACTCAAGTCCGTTTCAAGGTATGGAGGGAAAGGCTGAGCCCTCTCCCATTGCTGCCATGATGCCGTTCCCTACTTTTTTTTCTCCCCAGCAGAGGCTGGTCATATTAAAATCCACCTCTCCTACTCAGAGCAGCCAAAGCCACCACAGCCGAGAAACCCACTGCAGAGAGGGTCTGACCTGACCTACCCTTCCATCCTGAACCTCATTCTGAAAGCCCCAGTGAGCAGAGCTCAGCTCCAGCTGGCCCTGGGGTCACTGCACTGCCGCTGCTGCGCGTGTCTCGCTCGCTCACTCACCCTCCACTCCAGCACGGGGACCTACCGAGAGGCCCTGAGGTGAGGCCTCCTTTTGGGATGGTTTGCACTTTCTCTGGTCAAAAAGGCGGGGCGGGGGGTGCGATATGGGAGAAGGCCCAGGTCCCCCCCAGGCCCCCTCCCCGTCACTCTCATCGGCCGCAGCACTGGATGGGAACAGCCGCCCAGCGCTGGCTGACGCTGGAGACACGCCTGGGGAGCTCATGGCACTGTGAGTCCTTCACAATCCAGCCCAACCTGTGTGACCCTGGAGACATGGAGACCCGGGGAGCTGCTGCCGGAGGCCAAGAGCCACGGCCCAAACTGGGGGCTGCAAGTTCACATCTGTACCCAGCCCCTTCACTGGACAGGGAGCCACGGCACGGGCAGGAGCCCCCAGCCAGGAGAGCACCACCTTTGTCTGCTGGCCTGTTTTCACCAGGCAGACAGCATTTTGGGATCCTTCCCCACCCTCCCATGGGCTCCAGGACATCCGTGAGTGTGTGCAGAGACACCCACATGTGGGTGAGCCTGCAGCAACAGGGTGGACTGTATTTGTGAATCTGCTTGAGACCAGCCAGTTACTCACCTGAGCTGCATCTTTTACATGCTTTAAAGTTGACTGTCCAAGCCACAAGAATGACCCTTACTGACCTTGTACAAATACCATGTTTTTTAACCCTTTAGGTACCACAGACTTTGGATAAGTTTCATTCACTTCATGTACTGTGAGGAAGGGGGACGGGAAGGAGAGCAGAGCTAAGGTGGGGGGGAACATCCTTTCTTAGGCAGGAACAGAGGGTGAGAAAGCCCTGTTGTTCCTCTACACCTGCACATGCAGCCTCACAGCACCCACCCTGCCACCCCTGTCTGCTGTCCACGCTTTTCACCCTGAAATTTCCAAGTAGGAGAGCTGCCAGGGAGCCCTGGGAAGGTCATGGCTAATCAGAAAGGGCAAACCAGCTTCTTCCAGCCATGAGAGTTCTGTTAAGTTTTACAGTCTACGTCTCTGGTACTTGAAGAGTTAAAATTCAGCTACTTCAAGAAGAAAAAGATACTTTACCTTTAGTTTAATGGATTTTTACTTTGGTTATGATGCTCAGGAGGAGCCACCCTGACAGGGAGGTGCAGGGAGGGGTGCAGTGCAAGGGGCTGACACGTGCGGGGAGGGGGGAGCAGCGAGCGGGCGGGGAAGGGGGATTTGGCATTCCAGCGACACGATGCCATCGTGGTGTGACATCAGCCAGCCAGGGACAGACAGAGAGAGCAGGGAGCTGGTTCATCAGGCTGCAGAACGTGCAGGCAGGCAAGCAGAGAGCAGAAGAGAAAAGAAAGAAGAGGCATGGAGCGGGCCAAGGAGGAGCTGAACAGAAAAGGAGCTGCGGAGGGAAGACACAAAAGCCTGTCCTGAGCCAGAAGGTCTGTGAGCCGAAGGATGTCGCCCGGACCAGGGAGAATTGACTCGTTCCTCCAACAGCCAGCCAGGAAAAAATGTTTCACCGTGTTACAGGACACTGACAGCTCCCAGCTGATGTTCTCAAGAGAGTTAAATTAATGGAACTCTCCCTACAAAAGCTGAGCTACAGAGAGAGAAACCCGGCCCTGTTCTGGGCAGGTGCCAAGTTAGAAAAAGCCCCAAAGCCTTCCCCTTTCCCAGATCCCCTTCTCCTCACCCTTTAGGACAAACTGTCAGCGTCACTAAACCCTACTGCCATCAGCTCCCACACCCCTCTTCCAGCCTGTTTTATTGAACCAGAAAGAACAAATCCCAGACCCTCTTTTCCTCCCATCCCCACAGATCCCAAGGAGAGAAGCCCCTTGGAAAACAGAAGCAGAGTGTAAGTTTAACACTTATTTTTCAGGTCTTTTCAGTTCATTTCCCCCATCCCACAGTGATGCTCCCTCTGACAGTACCACACTGGGATCAGAACCAGCAGATGTGCAGCAGAGTCAGGAAAGGATTTTCCTATGAAACGTAGAGAGAGTATGGAGAAAAAAAAAGAGAAGGAAAAAAGGGGAAAAACATTTGAAGGAAAGAAGAAAACAAAAATCTTCGAATGGAGTGGAGGCCTGAGAAAGCCCCAGTGAGGAATTCTGTCTGTGCAGAAACAGGCTCCCCTTCCTTCCCACTCCTCAGGGGACAGAAAGAGAAGGAGAAGGGGAAAGAGAGAGACAGCAGGATGTGACAATTAAAAAGCCCAGCCCAGAGCCTGCTGCTCCCCCTTGTCAGGGACTCTGAGGGATGGGAGTGGGTGCTCTCCCTCCTCCCACTGGTGACCAGAGCCATTTCTGAGTTAGTTCTGCTCCCGGCTACTCCAAACTGCAGCGGAGTGATTTAGTAGAGATGAGAGGAGACAGAAAACACAAAGAACAGCTGCCACAGCCACTCATGCAGTGAAAAAACACCTCATTTAAAAGCAAAGATCTGTGAAAAGCCCAGGTTGAAATATTGCCATCCAGGGTTATTGTCCCCGGGGCAACAGCGAAGGGAGACAATCCATTAAACTAAAACCAGCACGTTTTGGTTGCATACACTCCACCCTGGAATCATCAATATCCCCCCTCTCGGCCTCCACATGACTCCTTTCTCCCACTCTGCCGGGGCCCAAACAGGACCATTTCCAGCACTCACTGGGCTGGCAGATCTTCCTCCCCACAGCTATGGAGTTGCTCATGGAAAAGAGCACAAGGACTGCTTTCCCCAAAGGGTGGTGAAAACGTTGGACTTGGGAATGTCACCTCCCTTTCTCCTCTCCCTCCCGACTCCACGCCGCCTCCCTGCTCCATCGCCTGTGCCCCCTTCCCGACGGCTGCCGCTCGGTCCGTGTGGGGACAGGCTGGTGGGTCCCATCCTCCCTGAGCACGCTNNGGTGCCACCTGGCCCCCCACCACTCCCCCGAACCCCCCCGGGCTCCGCTCCTCGCTCACATCTCAGCTACCTGGACCAGCAAAGCGAGAAGGAAGGGAGCAGGTCCCAAAGGGCGTTTTCCCCCCGCCACCGCCGCCATCCCCGGAGCAAAACCGCAGCAGCTCCACCGTCCCCCCTCCCGCCCCCCGGCTCCGTACCCCTGCGCCCACCATCTCTGGCTCCCTGACTGTCGTCCCCTCAGAGAAGGGTGGGAAAAGGAGAGACACCTACTAGACTGCAAGGTGCGCTCTCGGACCTCCGGGGTGAAGGCCCCCAGGCCCAGAGCCGAGCGGGCGGCCAGCCGGAAGACATACTCAGTGTTGGGCTTCAGGCCTTCCACGGTGAAGGAGGTCGTTGGCTCGAAGTTCTTCAGCACCTGAGGTGGGCAAGGTGGGAAGAGGGAAAAAAAAAAGTAAAACCAAACAAAAAGGAGCAGAGGTGAACCCCGCCCAGAGGCAGGCCTCTCGCTGGGAATGGTGAGGCCGGGATGCTCCTCAGCCACAGCCTCGCTCCTCTCTGGACTCACCTCCTTGCTGTGGTCTCCTTCCTTATAGAGGAGCTCGTACTTCACTATGATCTCCTGGCGTGGAGGGCTCCACGTCAGCACGATGCTCGTCTCGGTCTTGGCATCTGCTCGGAAGTTCATCGGCTGCCCAGGAACTGGCACGGAGAAGGAGCCGATGGGGCCGAGGAGGCAAGATAAGAAACAGCGGAAAACACATTAACTTGGCTAATTAGAAGGCTCCTGCCCTCTTTTCTTCAAAGCCTGTGTGGGAAGAGCACGTCAGCAGCAAAATGCCACACTGGAGTGTGGGCAGGTCCTGCCTCTAAAGCAGTGGAGTTAAATCCCACTGCAGGACTCCAGCATGTGCAGAGCTGCTGGAGATGAAGCGTCCCACTGGATCACGTGCCTCTTTCTCGGTAGTGCAGAACACAGCCCTTTGCATTAATTCCTGGTTAAACAAGATTCTGGAAATAGGAAGCCCATGAGGATGCAGGGTTTCCTCACCAGCAGCCCATGCCACAAGCACTGAAAAGAATGTTGGGTGACAGCCTCTGATAAAACACCTCGTGTTTGCAGCTCAGCACATCTGCTGTGACACTTAGGGCTTTGTTTTGCTCCTCTTGCAGAAAAGAGTAAAAAAAGGCTCATTTCCCACTCATCTCTGTCAAAGTAGTTTCTGGGTACTTCAGGGAGAGTCAAGTGTCAACCATTGCTTGGGCAGTGAGTAGGTTAAGGTCTATTAAAGACATTTAGAGTTACAAAAAGGCTTTGGTTGGAAGGGACCTTAAAGATCTTCCAGTTCCACCTCCTGCCATGGGCAGGGACACCTTCACTAGCCCAGGTTGCTCCAAGCCCCGTCCAACCTGGCCTTGGACACTTCCAGGGATGGGGCAGCCACAGCTTCTCTGGGCAACCTGTGCCAGGGCCTGCCCACCCTCACAGCCAAAGAATTTCTTCTCAACACCTAATCTAAACCTCTAAATCCAACCGACACCTCTCCTTCCTGCATCCCAGGGCAGCGACACAGGCACTCACCTCCCTGCTGCGTCTTAACCTGGATGGGGTCGGAGAGGGGCCCGTCTCCCACGGAGGTGAAGGCCAGGACCCGCACGGTGTAAGTCTCATCCTCGAGCAGGCTGCCCACCGTGGTCAGCAGGCTGTCGTCCACGTTGTGCTTCTGCCAGTTGCTGACGGGCTGGTCGGGCTCCATGGTGTAATACACGCGGTAGCCACGGATCTGCCCGTTGGGCTCCACCGGCTCCTCCCACTGGATGATCATCGTGGCGCTGCTCAGCATCCGGCCCTGCACGTTCCGGGGGGCACTGGCAGGAGCTTGTTCCCCGGTGCGAGTGACCACCGACTCGCTGGGAGGCCCCTGCCCGATGCTGTTGACCGCAGAGACCCAGATCTCGTACTCGGAGTTGGGGCTGAGCCCCCCGATGCTGTAGCGCGTGGTGGTGATGTCCTCCTTGATCTGGTACGGGCCATCCTGGCTTTTAGACTTGTACTCGATGACATAGTAGGACACGGGGTCTGGGTTTCCAGAGTCCCAGGTGATGGTGATACTTGTTGCTGTTGTCTCTGTCACCACTGGCGTCCCAGGAGCCTTGGGAAGTGCTGAGAATCAGGAAGAACAGGCACTTAAAAAAACCCCACAAATGCTGAAATGGTGCCTAATTGGGCTGGTTAGGGCTGCGGGAGCCGGAGGCACAGCACCAATCACGGCAGCTCGGGAAAGTGCTGCTGGAATATTATGAACCTAGTTATACACTCTATTATCCTCCTTAAACTGCTCCATCAAAGGGAAGGCGTTCAGCTGAACATCTGGAATCATTAGCTCAGACTTCAGCTGCGCATCCGCCGGCTCACATGGCAGGGAAGGGAAGCAGCTTCGCAGGAGCTCCTTCCCAGCACACACTCAGATGTTCCCAATGGCTCTGGCACTGCTGAAACTCCCCCTCTTCAGCAGGAGGCAACGGCACGGTGTGGGCTGAGCTTCTCAGAACAAAAACCCCATACATTCTGGGAGTGCTTCCTCTGAAGCCACAAAGGTGTGTTAATACTCATCTCCCTCTCCCTCAGCCAGACGACTCCCCTTGGAGCTTGCTGGGGACTGCACGATGCCCAACACCTTTAACAGCAAGTGTTAAGTCTTCTCAAGCTTTACCTATTCTCAAGCTTTATGTGCTGTCCTCACTACGCTCTTTAGACCCTTTCCAACGTCATCTTGTCACAGAATTCCAAACAGGCTTGGGTTGGAAGGGACCTTAAACACCATTCAGTTCCACCCCCCTGCCATGGGCAGGGACACCTTCCACTAGCACAGGTTGCTCCAAGCCCTGTCCAACCTGGCTTTGAAGCCAGTCTTCCCTAGACCAATAAAACTCTCACTTCTTTCATCTGCTGCCTTGGAGAGCTATGGATGCTCACACACAGCAACGTAAGGAAGAACAGAGTACAAATAAAATGACATAAGGCAGAAGGTACCAGCAGGGCAAGATTCCCCATCTGAGGAGATGGGAGAGTTGGAAGCAGAAGCAATCTACCCTTCACAGCAGCTTTTTAAATTGAGAGGATAAGACAGGGAAAGAGGGGAAGGAAGGAAACACTCAGTAAAATAAAGAGGACCTGAGTCCAGCCCCAGGCATCCTTCTGCTGGCATGAGAGCCCCCTCCCTGTGCAGAAGCTCAGGATGAGTGTCATGCCAAGATTCATTAGTCCCTACTCATCTCTCCTGTCAGACCTTCCTCAGGCAGATCACTGATACAACACGATTGTTCTTCTTTATCCTTCCCCTTTTCCGATGTGTTTCTCCTCTCATCCCCCACCCGCCGCATCCTTTCCCACCCCGTCTCTTCCAGATCCCTCGTGGGCAACACCAGCACTCGGAGCAGACACCAGCTCACGCAGAGCTCTACACTCACCCAACCTCAGGGGCTTCCTGCTTGGGTTTAATACTCCCCTGCTGAGGACAGAATAGATTGAAGATGGCACCCGTGCTCCTCTTGGGAATCACTAGCTGGAAGCTGGGGTTATTCCCCGTCTTGTTGAGGCAACAACGGCCACTAAGATGCTGGAACTAAGCTCTACTGCAAGGGTGCACATGCCAGAGATCCTCAGGGCCTTGGCTGAATCTCTAACCTTGGAACAGGATGGCATGCGGGCTCCCGGCCACCCAAGGCTCCTTGCAAAGTGCCCAGCCAGCCTCACACGCCAGGACAGACACAAGCATGCAGGGATTGGAGCCAGGCTTTTCTTCAGAACAAACATCTCAGGTGTCCTAAAGCGAGGGAAGGTCTCAAGCCACCAGCTTCCCCTTCACTGTGCGTTTCCTTGTGTGTGGGATCCCCGAGGACACACACGCAGATCGCAGCACGTGGCACTGGGGGCGCACAGGTCTGTCTCCCTGCCCATGCTCACAGACCTCCACATGTACTGGTAGCAAAACTTGGACTTACACACATGCAGCCAGGCACCCACACACCCACGATGCAGCCAGGGTGCCCCTCTCCATCTCCCACACCTTGGACATGCAGAACTGTGTCCTCCTCCATGCACACACACTCCCACCCGTGCACAAGCATCTTTGTACATGCTGAACTGTGTCCCTCTCCGTGCACACACACACCTGCTCATGCACGAGCACCTGGCCATGCAGGACTGCGTCCCTCTCTGTGCACACACAAACCTGGCCATGCAGGACTGCGTCCCTCTCCATCTCCCACTCGTGCACAAGCACCTGGCCATGCAGGACTGCGTCCCTCTCCGTGCACACACACACCTGGCCATGCAGCACTGTGCCCCCACACTCCTCACGTGCAGCTCGGGCAGTCCCAGGCTTCTCCCCGCGCGGACACACGACGACACAGGACCCGACATTCCCACTCGTGCCCCGGTGCCACATCCCACAAACGCTCCCATGCACAAGCACGGCACGTGCCCAGCTGTGCTCTGCCCACGTGCTCAGACACTCCGCCACGTGCCCTGCCCGCGCCCCCAGCCCCGTGCCCGCTCTGGCCGTGCTCGCACTCCCTTACATTTCACCGTGATCTGGGCAACGGCTTCTATGACTCCCAGACTGGACATGGCCACACACGTGTAGTTGGCGGAGTCCTTGACATCCGTGAGCTCCAGGACATTCCTGCCCACAGGCATGTCGTCCTCGGGCGTCAGGTCCTCCGCTCCCTGCATCCACTTGACGTAGGGCATGGGCGAGCCCACGGCCACGCACGTGATGTTGACGTTGCCCCCGGGCATGATTTCATGGCTGACAGGTAAGATGGAGAAGCGAGGGGCCACACGGCGAACTGTGGACGAGACGCACAGAGGTAACAAAAAAAAAAAAACAAAACAAAACCAAACCAAAAAACAAAAAAACGAAAAACCAAAATAAAACAACAACAAAAAAAAACCCACCAAAAAACAAAATGAAACCAAAAAAAAAAAAAGAGAGAGAGAGAGAAAGAAAGGAAAGAAAAAGAAGGGAGAAAAAAGAAAAAAGAGCAAAAGGTAATTTAAATATAGATGGGGTTTGTCATCGTTTATTTTCTTCCTTCATTAAAAACGAAACGAAAAAACGAAGAAATGAAAAAATCGAAAACCGAAAACCAAAAAAAAACCAAAAAAACTAAACTTCAAATAAATTTGTACTTCACAAACAATATATAGAATATAGACATAAAAGCGATATTTCATAGCAACAGGGTTCCATTGATCAAGATTAGACCCATCACAGCACAGATAAATACACAAAAATTTATTAGCAATTTCTCATCTTTACTGGCAAGAGCTGGCATGGCGAGCGTCCAAAAATCTCCTCCGTGGCCGCTGGGGCCCCCAGCTCCCCGCTCCACACCCCGGGAACCTGCTCCTCCCCTTTCCCAGTGGAGTCTGATCCCGGATCACCTTCTCCCAAAGGGAACAGCCCGTCCACCACCACGGCCCAGCGTGGTCCAGGTGCCCCCTCCGTCTCCGGAGAGGGGCCCTCTCCCACCCAGGGATGCTGCAGAGGTGGGGTGGGGGCGAGGAGAAGGTTGGGACGGAGATGGAAACTTCTCAACGTTTTGCCTTGTTGGACCCAGAGAATTCAACAAAGAGAGAAGTGTCACATCCCCAAACTCCAGACACGCCACTTGAGAAGTAAAAGGCAAAATGGTAAACAAGGGAGGAGAGGGAGTCCCCGGAGCGGGACAGAATTTAGTTGGTGCCTGCGTGTGAGAAGCGTCCAGGGCAACACAGTCCCCCTGGAGCGAGAGAGAGTGTGGAAAAAGATGAGAAACTCTAATGAAATTTTTGTGGTTTTCGGGTATAGAAACCCTAACGAAGCCTCTTTAAGATCTGACACGGTTCCATCGATAGATGCAGCTCTCAGAGTCACAAACATCATGCAAAATAGGTAAAAAAGAGAGACAGAGAGAGAGAGAGAGAAAGAGAGAAGGAGAGAGGAAAATGCAGAGAAATATAATTTCTGGGCGGCTAGCAAATGCCCACATGGATACTGGGTAGAGAGTGAGCGACAGAGAAAAGAAGGAAGACCAGGAGGAGGAGAACAAGAGGGAAAGGGAGAAAGAAGAGAGAGAGAGAGAGGGAGGGGAGGGGGGAAACCCACTTTAATGCTGCATACTTTTTCTAGCTGATGTGACCCAATGTGGTGGCTCACATTGTCACATCTCAGCCCTGGCGGAATAATAAATAGAATAGAATTAATAAGAAAAACAAGGTAATGAAACTTTTAACGTTGAGAAAACAGTGACATGTTCTGTGCATCTCCTTAGCAGAGAGGTGGATGCAGCTTCCAGACCTTACACAGGAAGAACATGGACGCAAAGAGGGAGGCTGTGGTTTCCTTGGCTCCATTTTCTGAACTACCTGGGCTGGCTGGAGGAATGGTGGGTGCCCTTCCTTAGGGGGAAAAGCAGGAGAATGGACAAAGGAGAACGAGTGTGGATCAGAGAGGACCCGGGGAGGGAGCTGAGGGCAGGGTCTCAACCCACAAGCGAAGACAGAAGGATATGGACCCGGGAAAAATGCAGGAACAGCGGCAGCCAGAGGGGAATGGGAGTGCAGGATTCCTCCAGTTTCAGGGACAGCCATGCAAGAACTCCCTCAGGCAGGGTGGGCGAGGCGGGCAGGAGAGTTTGGAGTGCTGGGGGCCTGAAAACCACCTGTCCCTGCTGTCCTGTTCCCAGGGAACTTTGGAACAACCTCTCTAGGGCTCAGTGGCCATTGCCTCATGCAAAAGCAAAGCAAAGGACAGCAGAGCTGAGCCTGCCCTCGCCCCTCCCGAGTCCCAGTGCCTTCAGATGTCCCCTGGAACTGATGTCTTGGGGTTTTCTAGTATTTATCTTACTTCCCTGGCTGTCACTCAGCTCTGTGGATCTTTTCCAATGGGAAGGGCGCCGCCAGGAGAGGTAGTGGCTGTTTGCCATTTAGTGGGGCTTTGGTAAACAAAAGCCAACTACAGCCCTTGCACTGTCCTGCAAGGTGACAAGGGACATCTTCACAGCACGGTCTGGTCTCCCCATCGGGCTGTCAGACTCTTTTCTGCAGGTACCAGTAGCCAGGAACCAGTACTGGGAGGCAAGGAAGAGAAGACTTCCAGGTTTGTGGCACTAGAAGCTCAGGAATGGCAGAGGAGAATTCCTGCATGCATGGATTAGCAGGGACAATGGGTGGCATGCCCTCAGCTGGGGAAAGAATCGGAATGTGGAGGGAGAGACTGCAAACTCACCTGGCCACTGACACTAGAAGGTGACCTTCTACCTGGAGAAAGGCGTAAGGAGGGTTTTTGTACCACCTCAGGGACCAGCACTGGCTCAAAGGATCAGGCAACATGCTCCTTCCTCCCTCCTGTGACTGTGGAGGACTTTCAGCCCTAAAAATGAGGGTACACCCCTGTTTCCTACTCCATCCTTCTTCCCACTGCTTCTGGAGGTACCACAATTCAGAAAATGGAGCCAGGTGAAAACCACCCCTGTCACAGTCTGAGACAAGATGGAGAGAACTTGGAAAGAAACAAGTGGGGTCAACATGCAGACAAATCTGGGGTGGGGATGACTCTTTAGAGGAGGGGCTGGCATGTAACCTTCTGGAGAGGGGAGGCAAGGTGGGAAAGGTGAGGAGGAATGGGGAGACATATCCGGACAAGATCCGGTCAGCAAACAGCATCAACAGCAACAAACAACGGCAGGTGGGATGCAAACACTGAGTTGTCATGGGAACAGAACAAGACAATTAATTCAAACCGAAGCTAATCGCAAAGAAATAAAACCGAACCGAAAGAGAAAGGGGAAAAAAAAAAACAAAACAAAACCACAAAGAAAAGAAAAGAAAAAGGAAGAACAAACCAGAATTTAATAACCGAAAAGCATTATCTGATGTAGGGCGGAGTGCTGAGAATCGGAGTCTGAAGGGAACAGACTGTTACTGGCTGTGGTTTTGGGCAGGGAAGAAGAGATCCACTCACAAAACACAAGCTCCCAAAGAACTGCAGAGCAAACCCTGCCCTCCTCCTCACAGCTCCCAGGGGTGCAGGGCAGCTCTGTGGGGTCACAGGGCATTTTGGGGCTGGTTTAATTTGGATGAGGGCTGATGTGAGCCCAAAACAGGCAGCAGCACTTTCCGTGGTGCATCCTGGTTTAAAAAAAGCTACACACTCCTGTGTGTGCACAAGTCTACCAACATCCACACACCAGTCTAGGATGGGAAAATAACTCCAGTTAAATGCCTTTGACCTCAGAGAGTCCCTGGATACATCCCTGCCACAGCTAAGGGCTGTGACAACCACCATAGTCAGAGGGTTTGTCTCTGGCTACCCACCACCATGCCCCTGCTGATTTTAATTGCTACACCACTCGGATTTGGCTGGTGGCATGGAATTTGTCAAGGTGAGAATCTCTGGGTCAGCCTTCAGGACAAGGCCCAGGAGGAAGAGAGCAGTGGTGGGAAGGAAGCTGGAAGTGCAGCTAGAGATGGAATCAAGACCAATTTCAGCGCTGGGTCCCGCTGGGTGTCACACACAGCAGCTGAAAGAGGGAAATTTTACAGGTAAAAAAAAACGTGGTGAAAGAGATTCCTTTCCATTTTGCTTTCCAACACTCTCAAAGGACCGGGAAGAGAAGAACTGCCCTCTCTGGAAACGAAACATCGGGATAGGGCAGTGGCTTTGCTTTACAGACGCTTCCCTAACACCTCTCCTGGTTCCTGGTACAAGAAGCACCTTCCCTGAGTTCCAGGGATGTTTTGGTTTCCGGGGCAGCTTTGTCAGACCCGGGTTACGAAGCCGACCTCGCATGCGTACACGGACGTTCATGCTCCATGTGCAGCAGCTCCCAACGGACACACACAAGCAGGCACACACAAACAGACATTTTCCACGGCCAAAAAACTCCCAGGAGCTTTTTTCAAACAAGGATACAGCTCGCTACCGGTAGAACCAGATTTCAAGACAGGAGCCGGACGCTCGGGATGCAAGTTGAAATGATTTCAACGCAGAGAAGCCATTTCTGAGGCACAGGGAGATTTCTGAGATTTCTGAAGTGCAGTTAGTTATGAGTCTGTTTAATTGTCTGCTGGATAAGCATTTCACACCGCAAATCCGTACCCCAAATTGGGCTTTTTAAAGAAACACAACAGATCCATAACTTTTCACACCCTTGGAAAGCCAATTGGTTTTGTTGCTGCTCACGGAGGCAGAGGTTAACCCAGTTTGTGTTGTGTGAGTGGCATTTTTGGCTTTTTTTGGTCCCAGTCAGCGTGGCTAAGGTTCCCCACCACCACCACTCTGTTAAGAAGAGATCCACAAGGTGAGAGGTGTTTTTGCAAGGGACAGATTTACAGACCTGGTCGGAAGAGACACTGTGAGATCCAGGGTTGACATTTGCAACACCAGAATCCATCCTTAAAATGTGTTCCCAGGACGCTGCTAGCGAGAGAAATCTGAGGACCAACCAACCAGTTTGTGCTGAGGAAATCCACCAGCTGCACTTTTTAAGCCCCTTCCAGATTCCCTCGGGGGAGAAGCAATGTTGGAGGAGGAGCGAGGTGGGGAAAGGAGCATGTTCTGGACAAGAACCCGCCACTTCAAACCCCGATTCACATTAAACCAACTCAAAGTGAAACACATCTCATACCTTAAAGAAGAAACCAATTGGGAAAAGGAAACGAAAGAAAGTGAAGTGACCGGTTGAAAGCACCAAACAAAACCAAATGGTATTGAACATTTTGACACTCAGCAAGCTGCTGCTCCAAATGAGGTGAGAAGGCGGACATTATTGGCCATTTTGGTGAGACAGGAGTCATTCCGTCTTGCTCCAAAATGAGGAGGGGGTAGGGAAAGGGTGCCAAAATAATGTGCAGCCTCTACATTATTAGTGAAGCTTAGATTACACCTGTCCTCCCCTCCCAAAAGGTGGTGTGTCCCTGCCCCTGCGTGTCCGTGCAGCCGCCTCTGCCTCCTCCCTGTCCCATTCCAATTCCAGGTTCGTTCCTCTGGGGCCAAACGCTGGTGGGTTTGGATTTCCGACCTCCGTCCCTCCACAGGACGAGACACTTCCCTCCTCACGCCCATCTCCTTCCTCATTTCCCTCACGGTAAATGAAAATAAATAGGTAAATAGGTAGATAAATAAAGAATGAGCCCAAGGCTTGGATTTGGTCTGGAGGAAATCCATTACCTTCCCAATAATTGTTACTTTTCACTTAAAAAAACCACATTAGCTGAGTGACAGGCTGGCTGAACATCCCTGGTCTTTTGTAATTCTTTCTTTTTTTTTTTTTCCTGTTGTTTTTTACAGGATTAAACAGAAAATCATCGAAATCCAATTGTTTTTCAAGCATCTCTGCAATTTTAAACACAGACTTGGCTATTTTAGTTTTTGTTATTTTAATTTGACAAGGTGTAATCTAATTTTTTCCCCTAAAACAAAGAGAACAGCGATGCAAAAGGTGTAAGAGACACAGGCAGGCAGAGATTTCGAGATCAGTACAGCACAGTGTTCCTGCAAAGTGCCCTCTATAGAGAGATAGTCATGTATATACATAGATATATACACAGTTTTGAAGGTTTTTTTGTTGTTTTTGGTTTTGTTGGTTTTTTTTTTTGGTGGGGGGGTGGCTTTTTGTATCCATTTCCATTTCCTGATACCCTTGAGAAATCCTTCTGCAGAAACACAGTGAAGTTTTTGTTTGCTTTGTTTGGTTTGGAACTAGAATTTCAGAGCTGAGGACACCCCAAACATGGACAGGGCGCTCCCCCCCCACCCATGGAAACGCTAAAATAACCCTGAAAAACTATCCCAGAACTCTCCATCCCTGAATTCCAGCACCTGGAAACTGGGCACTGCAGAGGCAGCTGTACAACCCAGTGGTGGGTCTGCCTCCCTCCTTTTCCATTCAAGAATTTATCAATCTAGTCTAAAAAGGTCTTAAAATTCCTGCAGTTTAAAATACCAATGACTGTTTTGCCCTCGTGGCTATTTGTCAAATCTCTAGTGCAAGTGGAATTATTTCCTTCAACCTCTAAAGGGCATTGAAAGGGAAAAGCTCAGCAATGGTTCCACTTGCAACCAAGCAGCAGCTCTGGTTTTGATGGTCAAATTACACATGAGCCAAACTTAACCCAGGCTAGAGGCTAAATTACTGCTTAAATTAGTCACATTTTAATCTATTTTGAAGTTTATTTCCTGAGGTGCTCAGCACACTATTCCTGCATTTTCTATGGGTTTTATTTCGATTGATTTCTACTTGTTCTGCTCCTACGTGTTTAGCCCTGGCCTGGTTTCATCTTTGGCCTCTCACTGAGTTGAGGTTTTCCTGAGAGCCTTGAGAATTACTGGGAATGTTCTCAGCAAGACCTGGACTGCAGAACCTGACTTGGGGTGACTAAGCACTGAGCTGCCTCTGACAAGCAGCAAAGGCAGGGCCTGAGCAGGCACAGCAGCACTGGGCTGGTTTAAATTCCTGCTGAGCCATTTACAGCTCCCTGAGCTGGAAAAGAGCAGAGCCACAAGAAGCTTGAGTGGAGAGGAAAAAGGATTATCCCTGCAGCATCCCTACTGCTGCCTTTTGTATCTCTTGACGGGGCCCCCACTGCATGAAAAAGGGGAAAAATTTTAATTTCGGTAAATTCAACCATGACAACATCTCCTCTTCCAGCAGCAGCAGCTCTACATAGCCAGAGGATGTCAAAGCACAGCCCACATGGCTCATTCCTCCTTCCCTTTGGGATATGGAGGAGCACTGGGACACACAGTCCTTACACACAGTGCTCCATCCCCAGCCAAGCAGCTGCTTGTTGGGATCAAAACAGAGCAACTGAGGTGGCAGTCACGCTCTCCAAATTAAGAGCAGATCTGCAAATGGCTCTGTTTCCAGGGGCAAAACATCCACGGCCACAGGTCCTGGGTGAGCAGACACTTGTCCTCGCTGGGGTAACCGAGTTCCACACGTGGGGACTCCCTGAGGCTCAGGCAAAACACCATCAGGTACCACAGGGTGGTTTGGGTTGGAAGGGACCTTAAAGATCATCCAATTCCACCTCCCTGCCATGGGTAGGGACACCTTCCACCAGAGCCGGTGGCTCCAAGCCCCATCCAACCTGGCCTTGGACACTTCCAGGGATGGGGCAGCCACAGCCGTGCAAGGAGAGGCAGGAGCCCCTCAAACACCACCACGGACAGACAGCTCTTGAGTCGCAGGATTCCAAATCCATCCCTTCCTGCAATCACTACGGCGTTTGTGTCCCTAGGGATACAGAGCAGCATCTGAGGAGACTTTTGAAAGCCAAGGCGAGTTGTGTGGCTCCCATAAAACCAGCATTCCCACCTGAGGGTGTGCTGACCTGCACTAGAACTGTGTCCTTCTTTTCGCTGCCTACAGGTGAAAGCTGGACAGCTGGCTCAGTCTAGAAACTTCCACACACCTTAGGCTAGTGGCAGAGGTCACCTCGCCTGCTTCTGACCTGCTTTTGTGGGTCTCCAGAAAGACACTTCTGCCTTTGAGCTTGGACATTCCCTGCGGGAAGACTCCCTGTTATCATGGCAGGATCTGACCTATTTTAAAACACGAGGTAAATCCTTAACCCGTAATTTCAAGACCCTGCCCATGGTTTGGGTTGGAAGGGACCTTAAAGATCATCTTGTTCCAACCCCCTGCCACGGGCAAGGGCACCTTCCACCAGACCAGGTTGCTCAGTGACTGTAACTTTAGCAAGCCACAAGCTCTTCTAGCCAGGTATCAAGTCTCTATTTCCTCACCCACTGTCATTCCAGCCTATCATGACTACATCCCATTTAGCTTGAGTTTATTGTTGTTGATATTATTATTATTATTATTATTTTTATTGGCTTTTAAGGAAGAATTTAATCTTCAAACCTTCTCAGATCACAAGAGATTCTACCAGCAGCACTGCGGTTTGGCCACGTTAGAAATACTTTAGGAAAGAGAAAATAAACAAATAAAAAAAACAATGGTGCATAAATCCCTTTTTAATTGCACCTAAATCCTGAAACTTAAACTCCTAGTCATGAAGGAAAATCCTGTAATTAGGAGCGATTATCACCTTTTAGTCCTAGGCAGGAGGGAGGTGGGATGGGAAAACCTCGTTTCAAACACTATTCCTTTTCTCTTTTTCTTTTTTTTATAATATAGAACAAGCCTTTTTTTCTTTTTTTTCCTTTTTTTTTTTTTTTTTTTTTTTTTAAAAAGAGAAATGGCAGATAACAGCTATTGCTAANAGAGCCTTGGGGCTGGGGGCCGTTTTTTTGGCTATTCATGGCATCCAAGTCGGAAGAGCCACAGCTGGTCTCTTCCCAAAGACATTCCAAGAGCGCAGCATTTTCGGAGTGGAACCCTCGTACCTATGGGGAGGGGGGAGAGACTTGAAAGGGGGAGGGGAGAATACCAGCACTGAGGGTCCGAGCACTGAAATCTCAGCATTTTAAGAAAAAAGAGAAGGACAGACAGAGAGAAAGAGAGAGATAGAGCAAGAGAGAGACAGATACTGTGTCAATACTGCACTGGATTTCTCAAAAATCACACAGCTTTAATACCTGTGCCCTAGGAAAGCCACTCCTTTGGTAGCTGGTTGAGGTGAGGACTGACGGGCAGAGGGAAAGGCATATCCAGGGAAAGGGCTGGCATTCAGTTCTGCACAGGGAAAGCACCAAGCACCACGGGGACCACTGACACACTGCAAACCCCCTGTTCACTCTCCCATGTGGCCCAGGACGCACACATGGGAGGCAACAGGGGCTTCATGGGGATAAACAGGGAGATGAGAAGAGGGAAAAGAGGCATTTTCAGCTCCAATGTCACTGGTCAGATCCCTGGTTGCTGTTTGCAGCAGCTGCAGCTGCCAGATGTGCCCCAGCAGCCCATTCCAGTGGCTGCCACAGCCGCAGTTCTCTTCCCACGCTCCTTTGGGAAGGAGGGCTCTACCTTCGCTGCACCTGGCTGGGATTCAAGGTGCCTTTACCAGGCAGTAATGGATAAATGACAGGGAAGGGAGCAGGAAAATAAGGAGAGGCAGAGCCAGGAGACAGCTGCCTGGCTGCCCTTCCCTGCCAGGACGAGGTGTCACCCTCCTCCAAGGAATTCTGCCCGGCTCTGCCGAGGAGCTGGGCACTGCCTAGCCAGGGGGCTCTCCATGCACACATGGGTGCTTCGGGAGAGCCACGCCGTGGGGTTTGGGAACAGCAGGAACCTTTCTGTCTGTGCCCATGCCGGGCTGAGAGCAGCTGAGCTCCTGGTGTTACTGGAGGGAAATGGGCAGTTCCCAGTGAGCCGGCTCTGCGTTGCTGGGGAAGCCCTTCGGAGCAGGGATCAGGGTTCTGCTTCGTGTGCAGGATGTGGAACAAGAGCCACACCTCAAGGGATACGTAAGTAGTTACGTGACCCAGGGGCTGCCCTAACTCTTGGAACGACCTCCCTGGGTTCTCACCGTCTTTTCCACTTCCCACATCCCTCCCTCCCCCCAAAACAAAGGCTTGTCCCAAATAGCAGGGCTTCCATGGACAGGCGTTAGAGCTGTGTGACTCCTTTCCTCCTGGAGGGATTGAGGAGTTCAGTTACCACCGGGTGGGCAGGAACACTGGCTTCTCACAATGCGTTTGGAATAAACTACAGCACAGCATAACCAATCAAAACAGAAACAGGAAATCAAGAGAAAGCAAAAAACCCAACAGAACCAAAAAAAAAAAAAAAAATTTGGAAAGTAACAGTAAATTCACTTCAAAGAAACCAGAATCGTATAACGGAAAGAAACCAAAAACTGTACATATCTATATCTCGAAAAAAATAATTCAGAATTAATTTAAAAAGTGGCATGCAAAGAAGATTTGTTACATTCTCCTATCATGCATCAGGCCCAATGTCCAAACGGCAAGGTAACCATGACGACAAAAAAGTGCAAGAACTCAGCAACATTACCAAAGGATGCATAGAGAGGCCCACAATGCAACTCAACTCATCTCCGCGAGACCCGGGAACGCGCGGGTCTCGCTCATCTTAAAGATTTCTTGCTTTTTCTCTTTTTCTTTTTTTATTTTTTTTTTTTTTTTTTTTTTTTTTTTTTTTTTTTTTTTTTTTTTTTTAATTTTTTTTTTTCTTTTTTTTTTTTTTTTTTCTCTTACGAATGTAAAAATGTGGGTAAAGAAAGTAAAAAAGAAAAAAACCACACCAACCTTCTCGTAGCTCTGAGGGATGTTAAGGGGGTTTGATGCGGAACACAATGACATGAGGAGAAGAGAAAAATAGGGGAAACACAGAGAGAGTAAAAAAAGGCCTTCTCAAGGCTGTCAGCTGCAAATTGATTGATTTTTTTTTTTTTTCTCTTAACCAAAATAAAAGGAAAGGAAAGAAAATGAAGGTAGTAACGACCCTCTTTCCTGCCTTCCTAATGCTCCCCCTCCCACCCCATCGGGTACCTTTAAGACCAACCAGGCTCCGTACAGAGGTCAGGCTGGGAGCAATCCTAGCTCAGAATCAGCCCCCACAGAGGTGCTGACCCCAGGAAGGATTCTCCCTTCTTTAAGTCCTTCTGCTCCTTAGAGAAGGGGGAGTGGAGCCTGTGCCAGGCAGGAGACCCGACACGGAGGAGCCCCCAGGCTGGAATTCCGCTCCCCCCCGGCCCCGTGTTCCCACCAGCCCCACACCCAGCCCTGCTCACACTGACTCCACCACGGGACCGAATAAGGAAAAAAAAAGAAATAATTAGAAGAAGGAAAAGAAAAGCAAAACCAAACCAAACCATTTCCTTGCAATGTTCAAACTTACAACTCCTATCCCAGGTGGTCTATAGAGACAAGCATGTTATGGGAGAAACAAGTCAATTGGAAACACAGGAGTGTTCGAGACTCTTTTAAAACAAAAAAAAAACGGGAAGAAATATGTGCATGAACTCTCCCTCCCACCAAAGCAAATCCGTATCAGAAATTTGTTACCTTTCCACGATATTAACACACAAGAAACAAGGAATTAAACAGCATGAAAAACACCCAAACCACAGGCCGAGCTGGTACCCGCTGTTTTCTGCACTCTCTCAGCTGGTTAGTGCTGGTTTCAGGCAGGCCCAGGTACACACAGGCTAACTGGGATAGAAAGAGGGCTATACCTGGAGCCCACCGTTCCAGGTGTGGAGACAACACCATGTTACAACCTTTGTCTCCTGAGTAGTTTCCGAGTGGCCAGAAAAGCAGAAATTTATAAATAAAAGAATAATAAAAAATCCCCACTTTTTTCCTGCTTCTTTTCTTTTTGATTTTTTTTTTTTTTTTAAAAAAAAAAAAAGAACCCAAACCGTTCCAGCTAAGCTGCCTGCAAAGGATCCAGCCCTGAATTAGCATCAAATCCAGATTTACGTTCCCAAAATTTCGGGGCCCAGGCAACAGGGCAAATTTCAAACGCAATTTTCCAGCTGGCCACAAAAGGCTATTTAAAAATTTAGCTTGGAAACATTAAATTATTAAAAGCCTTCTCTCCATGTGCATGTGATTTAGTGAGCGTGAGACACGAGAGAGAGAGAAAGAGAGAGAGAAAGGAGTGCACACAGGAGCATGGCTCTGCATTGGGCTGCAGAGTAACGTGAGTGTAGGTGGGAGGCGCTTCCTCTGTCGATGGGATGGAAATGGGAACAGTTTGCTGGGATGTAACTTTTCTTTTTTCCTCCCAATGTTTGTGTTTTTGTTTGTTTGTTTTATTTTTTCAAAAAAAGTGAGAAGGACCAGCCCTGCTCTCTCATTACCAAAAGGGATTTTGCTGTGGAGAGATGTTAAATCAAAGCTACACACAAAATACTACAGGTCAGAGAGACTGAAATAATGAAGAAAGCAGAGAGGCTGTTGGCCCAAGGGGTGGGGGAACATCGAGGGGGCATCGAGCAGAAGCCCGTCCCCCTGTCATCTGTTCCCCCTGCTACGGGGTGAAGGGACTGTCACTGAGGCAGGGGTGGTGCTGGCCCTCTCCAGCTCTCCATGCCCAGTGTTCATTCCCAAGGAACCAGTGACAATTTACTGCTGGTAAAGGGAAAACCAGCTGGGACTGAGGGGAGCAGTGACAATGCGACCTCCTGCTGCAGCCTGGTGAGATCTGGGGATACGGAGCTCCGTGGAGGGGGCTGAGAGGGTCCTCCCCTCCTCTCACACCCACGCCAGCAGAACCGAAACCTTCCCACTGATCCTTTGGGGAAAAGGGGGATTTGGGCCTCTCTGCAGCCGAAGAGAGAAGAAGAGATTCATTCCCCCTTTGGGCTCTGCAGGCTGACGCTGGCAGATTTTGGGGGGCACTGTTTTGGGTCACACTTGACTCCTCTGGGGGTGACGCAGCCTCGCGCTGCTGGCGGGGCAGTGGGAGCCACCGGCGCCGGGGGGGAAATCGGGGCACAGCGGGACCCCTCTGCAGGCTCCGGGCTCACCACCAGCGCTTCCCCTGCTCGGGGCCGGGATGGAATGGGATAGCTGGGA
The DNA here is from genome assembly GCA_013399855.1 of Oxyruncus cristatus. NCBI lineage: Eukaryota > Metazoa > Chordata > Aves > Passeriformes > Cotingidae > Oxyruncus > Oxyruncus cristatus. The sequence goes on from VXAY01004187.1 coordinate 22,983, forward strand.
CAGGGCAGGCCTGGGGAGGAGGGAGGTGTGTGCCAGTGAGCCGATGTGCTCCCTACCTCTCACGTAAAGGTTAGCGGGGGAGGAGTAGCGCACCCCGGCGCTGTTGCTGGCCACGCACTCGTACTTCCCCTGGTCGGTCTCCTCGCTGCTCTCGATCTGCAGCCCACCTGAGGAGAGAAGAACACCGCAGCACAGACACCATCATCACCACCTTGCTTTAAGACACTTGCAACAGCCTCAGCGTTCTGCTGTTCGCTCTCCCGGGAGCACCGAGGCCCTGCGGACGTCAGCTCGTGGCCGGGCTCGGTGTTGTGGCTGGACACGTACCCGACACGAGGAGAAAATTTAATCCCCCGCTGCTGCACAGGGAGTTACTCTTCGTCCTGAACCCGATCAGCAAAAGCACCAAGTTCTGTGGCTTCTGCAATGCAGGCGTTCTGCACCAGAACTCCCGAAATCGGCCTCAATAATCCATATTACTGTGAGCCCCGGAAATCCATCAGCAGGCAGTTGACTTTCCCTTGCTCAATTTGAAGCGGTGACCATAAAAGCGAAAGGCTTTGTCACCCGCTGCTGCCCGGGGAATTTCTATCACCACTGCCTTTGTTTTGTGCTCAAATACCTGCTTTCCAGGAAGCCTACGGGAGATAAGAGTCCCTGTGCAAAGCACCCTACTGATAGTAAAAATTCCCAAGGGAAAACCCCGGGAGTTCTGCACCGGAACTTCAAAATTGCCTGCACACGGTTTACATCATCTGGGCCAAAAGGATTAAGGTTTTTCTTAAACTTGGACATTATTGCAGGCTACAAGAATACACCCAGAGCCCAAACTAAAGATTCCTGTCAGCAAATATGCAGAGAGATGCAGCATGGAAGTACATGGAAGAAAATTGCCTCATTTACCTCAGAAGGCTTCATCCCTGCAAAACTCCAGTTAAAATACATACTACATAAATTATTCAACAGGCTCTCAAATGTTTTATGTATTAGGAGTACATGATTATACTACAGATATGGACGGAGCTCACATGTGGTAAGACTCTTAACTCTCATCTCTGGAAAAAAAAAAACAACCCTAAATACAAAAACCAAACAATTCCAGCTCAGTGTAATAGTATTGATAAAATCTTAAGTGAGAAGAGTGCAAATGAGATCATTGTTGGGTGCAGATACAGCCTTTTCAGGAAGGAAAAACCAGTGTGTTGACATGAGGAGGACACGGAGCTCACGTTCCTCTGTGTGTGTGTGGGTGGAAATGATCCTGGGGGGGGGATGTGAGGCTGGGACAGTATTTAGGACAGGGATGGGGGGTGAGTGAGACTCCCACCAGCACCCACTGTGCCTGGGAGCTCCCAAAAGCAGAAGAGATAGAATTAAAAACCAAAAAAAAAAAAAAAAAAAAAAAAAAAAAAAAACAACCAAGCCACTAAACCAAACGAAATTCATTCCAAAAGAATCTGTGGGTCTTTTTAGCATAACAAGAGTAAAAACCCAAACTCACTGAAGCTTCACACTGAGCCCCCAGCTGAGCGAGTTTCATATGGAATTACAGCTCCAGCTCTGCCTCAAAGAGCTCCACTTGGGTGGAGAGCTGCTCAGTGAGTTTTCCCAGAAATTTCTGTTAATTTGGACAAATCCATGGGTTGTTTCCACTGGTTCCAGACAGTTTTTCCTGCGAGGCTCGTGAGCATCACTTGTCTGAGTGCACGCAGGGCAGATGAAGCCACGCTGCAGAGCGGGAAGGGAACCATGGACTGCAGTGGGCAGCTTCCCATGGGAAACAGGGACTCACCCCTTCCATCCTGCCCACTGCCCAGCCCTGCCATCCTGCCCTCTGCAGCTTTGCTGGTCAAGGCAGTGGCAGAATTGACACTGCAGAGAGGGCGAGGAGTGTTCAGCACTTGTCAGGAGCCAGTAGAGATGATGTGTGAAAAACGTAAATCTCACCTACAGCACCTCCCGTTGCTTTTACCAGCAGAGAATTGCGGAATTTTAAATGTGCCAGTGGAGATAAAACCAAAGCAGCGTCTTCCAAGGGGTAGACACCCAATTCCTTCTGCCTTTCAATGACAGCTTGAGGTCAAGTACTTTTTGACTCCATTAAAGAGACAGAGCAGAAGTTACTTACCATGGATCTTTCCCAGAGAAACCTAAGGGTAAGAGAGTGGGGAGGCCGCAGAAAGAGGCTCTGGAGCCAAACAAATGAATAGTCTGAGATGGTAAGTGCTGAAGATCTGCCTGAGCAAAGGACTGGAAAACTCTCATCACCATCAGCAGCTTGGGAGCACTTTGCACCAATCAAGAGAAGGTCCTAAGTATTTACCAAGCCTTGATAACATTTAATGCTCGAGATAAACTTCAGTCCTTCATAGTCCTGGAGAGATTAGCTTTTAAAATTCTGCCATAAATCTGAGGCAGCACAGCCAGAGACGTTATTAGAATAACAGCATCAGTATTACCAAGTGCACCCAGCAAACAAAAAAGGACAATATAACCATAGATAAAATAAAGACAGGATAGAAAAAAAAAAAGAAATATCCAGAGGTGAAGCAGGACAAGAAAACATAACAACAACACGAATCTGTATTGAGCACAGGGCAATGAAACGGGATCTGAGTGGAGAGAAGTGTTTGGAGAGTGGGTGAGTGAGTGAGCTGGGGGTGTCTTACCTCGGATCGGTGTACCTTCTGCAAAGAAAACAAAGAAAATACGTGAAAAGACTGTAAAACCCCAAACACCTGCACTGCCCGTGGGAAAAGGACCTGAGTCAAGGAAGACAGTTCCCGGTAGGAAACTTCCTGCTCTACCTCATCTTAAATAATAGGGACACTGAAGAGGCCTTGGTGTGCTTAGGGTGGGGGTGCCCCCTGTAAGCAGTCCAATTCAGCTGGCTGTTTGCAGAGCCTCTGTGGCACCTGGCTTGAAAAGTCTTAAAACTGGCTCCATTTTGTCGCTCAGAATGCAAAGATAATCTTCAGGCTCTCAGCTAACATTACTGTTTGCTACTTGCAGAACATGTGATGACCCTGCATTTACCTTCACCACTCCTGGGAAAAAAGGGCTGGCATTATGGCCCTGTTAGCCCAGACAGGGGGAGAGGGACATCCAGTACCTTGCACCACATCAAGCTGCAGGTTTGATCCCACCTTTGCTAGCAAATTCCCAGTTCCAAACTTTAGTTATTGGCACAGATGTGCAAGGAATTCAGTACATGTCCTGCTCAGGACCTTCAGCCATCCTTCACAGCTCTGCACAGGGACTGAAGGCAGATGCTGTGCACTGAAGGCCGGGTTGCTGCACAGGTACAGGGCTACCTGGGTACCTCCTGCAGCTGCCCTGGGACCCCCTAATGCCAGTGAGGAAGGGGCTGTATGGAGAGAGCAGTCCTGCTACACTCGCCTGCTGACTGCATCTTCCCTGGGTTCTTTTATTCCAACCCCCTCCTGTTGTGTCTAAGAGCCCAACTCAAGTGTTCAGGTCTCCCAGGTGAGGGGGAGTGACGCTGTGGTGGGTGAACCAGGCCACAGCCAGGGGTGAAATCGCTGTCCCCCCATCTGACCTCCTGAGGTTGCAACCAAACCATCTTCCTTTGAAAACACGGCAGGTCCTTTTGCTCACGGTGGCATTCAAAAGTGTCACACAGCTTATCAAAGAAGGGGGTTTAGTTGGTGGGCTTTTACCCCAATCCTGAGAACAGGGCAGATCCCGCAATGCCAAGTGTTGCCCCTCCTGAGGGAGAAATGCAAGAGCTCCTCTGCAATGGTGACACTGCTGCCACTCCGCAGCACCTCCCAGCCAGGGCTGTGGAGCACATTAAATGATAAATATCAGCCTCTCCCTCTCTCCTCTCCCCCGCTGAGGTACAGTAGAGTTATTACCTCTCTTTACACAGGGGGAAACCGAGGTAGAGATGAAGCAACTCGCCCAAGGTCACGGGGGGAAGTCTGTGGCAGAGGCAAGAACAGGAGTCAAAGCCTCCTCCGTGCCAATCTTCTGCCTTAACCACCAAAGAAAAACCCCTTCCCTCCTTATCCTTCAGCCCTGCTCATCCTTCTGCTGCGGTTCAATCCTCCATTCTCAGGATAGAAGGTAAAAATATAGAGATATTGATTACAGTTCATCTTTATTTTTCAAAGGAGCTGAGGGAAAGAGAGGCATTCTAGTGTTAGGGATTAGACTCTAGTTAGACTCAGCTTCTAGTTAAGAGGTTAGGTCATTGGCTAGAGAAAAGTTAGCATCTAGTTAGGGTTAGGAACTAGCTAAGGTTAATGAAGCAGGTTGGTTAGCTCTCAGGACAGAGGTTGGAGAGACAGCGCTTGGAAGAGGTGGGGGAGCGAGGACTTGGGCAGATCCCCACCCAGGAGATGGCAGGGAGGTTTAAAAAGCAAGAGAGAGAGAGAGAGAAAGCAGCAAAGGGTTATAGTTGAGTTCATTGGAAATAAAAACAGCCTCTGATACATCCTTCTGTCTCAAAACTGGAGTGAAAATCTGCCATCTGTGGCACCAACATGGAACAGGGCTAATGGGAAGAGGGTAGAGGAGGGGAAGAGACCCCAGCATCACCCACGACTCGAAAGCTTCTTTGGCCTTGGCTAAGCCTGGCAGTTTCCTGAAAAGTTCACTCTAATTGACAGGAGAAACATGCTGGAAGTTAGAGCTGTGCAAGCACAGACACAACAGCAGTGTTACCTTCTTGTGTCACTGCAGGTTAGTCATTCCCTGTTCCCTCTGAGCATCGGCACTGCCCCTGGAAATGGGCTGTAGCAGCACCTGGAGACAGCCTGTCCTGGAGACAGCGCTCTGGGAGAGCGAGGTGAGCCAGGCAATGGCACCTCAGGCTTTCCAGGTCTAACTCTGGCACGCAGGTGAGGAGCAAAACAGGTTTAGGAAGGTGCCCCACACCAGGGATTGGAGAGGGAGGGGACAGAAATTCAGCCAGAATGAGCTCGATTAACTTGCACGGCAAGAGCAGCAGTTTGGGTGGTGGCCCACACACAGATGGTAGATTTTCACCGTTGGGAGTTTCACATCTAACCAGATTCATGTTCAACACAGGGGCAGCAGGAACGGTGCTGGAAGAGGCTGTGAACTTGATTAATCATTCTGAGGAACCCTGACAAGTCCTGCAAGGTTTGAGACGGGGTCGTGGGGATGGAGGGGAGGCCCCTGTGCTCAATGCCTGACTTGCCCGGTGAGCACGAGGGAATGAATGCATGAGGCTGCCCGGTGTCCAGGGCAGAGCAAGGGCACCAGCTCTGCAGGAGAACTAAAGGAGGAACAGCTCACACTGGATGCTGATTTTCCAAGTGAAAAGCTGGTTCTGAGATGCCACGTGCAAACTATTCAGACCGCCTTCCACAGCCTCCCAGGATCTGCAGATTCTGCCTATTTAGGGCAAATTTTGAGGCTGCCTGAGCCCAGATGGCCAGCCCAGGGTTTAGCAGCAGAGGCAAAAGGCAGCTTAAAGGCCCTGTCTCTGGATTATAAACGCCCAAGATGGTGCCAGGCAGAATTCCCCGTGCAGGTTGCCCCCTCTGTGACAGAGGTTGGGGGTCTGCCCTCCACCATCCCTCCCTCTGATTTCCCACACGCTGCGCTGCCTCCGGATTCTCCAAGCCTTGAAAAGAGGGAGAGGAGGACAGTCACCATTGCCATGGCAATGACAGAAAACACATCCCCACCTTCTGTCAGGCCACGTGTGAGAACATGTGTGCGCTGAGCTCCTCTCCCCAGGGCTGGACGCAGCTCTCTGCTCCAAACAAGCAGGCAATCATCAAGGGGCTCCTGCAATTTGAAAACGCCGGATCCTGGCTGACAGCTGCAATTCCTACATCCCCAGTAACAAAAGGGGACTTGGCACACGCAGGGAATGTGACGTGAGCTCTGCAGACAGGCTCCTGCCCTCTCTGGGGATGGAGATGATCCAGAGGGGCAAGGAAGGGGTGGGCTCCTCTTATCCTCGACCCTTCCTCACCGACCTGTAGTTTACAGCCTCAATTTGGAACTGCTGCACCCCCGCCTCTCCCTCCTGAAAATACCAATAACCCCGTTAGATGTGAAACTCCAGGACCTCCTGCAGGTGTGAACACAATTATCACAGTTCCAGGGTACAAGCTATTGTGTAATTGGGGAATTCCAGGACAACTGTTGCTAAGAGACCAAAAAAAAAAAAAAAAAATCTATCCAATGTTAGGGGGTTTATATTTAGCTGTTATCTCTTTATAAAGATAAATTAATTGGAATTGTTATTGCTATTCTTTTTTTT
>VXAY01004187.1:29341-61384 GCA_013399855.1 Oxyruncus cristatus
TTTTTTTTTTTTTTGTAGCCTGCAATACCCCTGCAGAAATTAATTTAGAGGGCAGAATATCCCTACTGAAAGGAGTTAGTAGAAGAAATGCAGAGCATGCCTCTCAAGAAGCTGGTTACAAAGGAATTAGTTTAAAGGGCAAGGGTTACAAATCTGCACATTAGCAGGTTTGGGGTTTTTTTGGTTTGATTTTTAATTTATTTTTTTTTAATTGAACAAACTTACCAAAGGTCTCTGAATGTTAAAAATAAGTGAAAAAAAAAAAAAGAAAAGAGAAGCTTGTTATAGCCAGTTATTTAGAAAACAGAAGACACACACAAGACACAAAAGGTTTTAGTATTCTGTGGTGAGGAAGGTGGCTGGAGGCTGCCTCCAGTGTCCCCCCTAGATGGCACGGCTGAGCAGAGGACATTGGCTCTGCCTTCTGCTTTAAATGTCCCGAGATAAGCAGAAATATTCCCTTTCCAAGACCCCTTAAACTGCTGTACGACCCAGGTCTCTAAGGCTGCGATGTTTATGTCGTCTAAGGGAAGCAGGAGCCCAAAAAGAGCTTCTTCCCATTCTCCTCCTCCTGACAATTCAGCTTTTCACTCAGCCAAACCCCCAACCATTAAAAGATTTACAGCTGGTTGGGAAGTTTATCCTGGAAATGGAAAGGGGGAGTAGAAATAGCATATAGAGAAAAACCACAATGGTTAATGACATATCACCTGTTTCTTGATTAGGTTGAAGACCCACGACACAAATGGGTCCCCAAGATGATGGGAATATAATGACTGTGGTCTCAGGGGCCCATTTTTATTGCCAGCCAAACATTCAGACTTCATATAAATGAGAACCAAATCTGGACACGGTTCCTGATTTCACAGCGTTCCCTGTATGACATTTCACTTCTTCCTTTTAATGAATTCATTTGCATGTTTACCACTAACTCATATATTGATAAAAATCCAGTTCTTAGCACCCTCTGTACTGCAGCAGCACGGCTGCCATCCTGATGACTTCATCTCCAGGGTGGAATTTGGGACTGTCCTGTCCTGCTGCTCCCTCAGCCTGTCCCAGACTCCATCAGGGAGCAACACAGGCACATGTTGGGGGACAGCACAGTCACTGGCTTCTACACTAAACCCCAGAATGGTTTGGGTTGGAAGGGACCTTAAACCCATCCAGTTCCACCCCCTGCCACGGGCAGGGACACCTTCCACTAGCCCAGGTTGCTCCAAGCCCCATCCAACCTGGCCTTGGACAATCCCAGCCACAGCTTCTCTGGGCAACCTGTGCCAGGGCCTCACAACCCTCCGACGGGAGAATTTCTTCCTAAATCTTCCTAGATCTGTTAGCACAAAGTGCAGTGATGAAGCTGTGATTTAGCAGCAAGGGTCACTGCTCCTCCCTGCACCCCTGTTCCCAGAGGGCCCCTCAAACACCCTCAGCTGGGTGTGACTGGTAACCCCAAGGTTGGCTGGAGTCCCACTGGTGACCGGTGGGTGAAAGACACTGAAGCTTATGAGCAGTGTCCTGGAGCATCCAATGCCCTGGTGTGTGCTAGTGCCACACTTCTGGCAGCAAAGTTTGTTTTCTGGAAAGATAAACGTATTAAATTAAGTTCTGACTTCAGCAGCTCAAACAGGCATCGCCTCACACTCCGGTCACAAATCCATGCCTGAATCTGCTCTGCCATGGTGTTAAAGAATCCTCTTCCACAGCCCAAAGTGCTGACACAGTACAGGTGACCCCAGCGTTCGTATTTTGCACTTTCACAGGCCTTTCCTTGCAGAACATGCAAGTTTTGAAAGGCCATGAAAGTAGAAACTGGAGAAGTGGGAAGCCCCGACTGCCCAGGGATCTGCACTCCCTGCCACACAGGCAACAGGTTCCGGCCCCGAAGGACAACAGGGATGCTTCAGGGTTTCACCAGTTTACTAATTGAAAGCAGCTGTAAATGAGATTAAATCTCAGCAGGTATCTTCTGATTTATCAGAAGAGCCAAGGGTTCACTCTGAGGTCAACCAATTCACTGGAATAAAAACGCAGCACTCAGGTGGCTCCGAGGAAAACACCAGATCAAACCCAGCTAAAGAGTAAAGGCATTCTAGCAAGATGATGAATGTATTAAAAATAATCTGCCTGTGCATTACTCACACTTCAGTTCACGGTCACAGAGCATGATATAATTCTAGTTTACCTCTCATTATTTATGCTGAGTGATTTTTTTTATTTGCAATTGCCTCAGCTGTTATGATAAAACAGGGAGGTCAATCTCATCTGCGTTCGTGGGATTCAACAAGCCATTCTAATTCCACAAAGCAGTTTAAGAATCTGCTTGTAAGTTTGCTTCACTGAATAAGGAGCATTTATGCAGGTGTGTAAAAGCTGCATTAAACTGGAGCTACGCTGAAGCTTTTCCACTGGTGGACCAATGAACTAAAAATCTTCATTTTCAGTAGAGTCTTTGCCAAAAAGGGCAAGACAAAAACCAGGTGGTTCCATGCTCTGATATTCAGATGCAGCAAGACATAGTCAAACCTGATTTTTCCAGAGCCAGCAGAGATCTGGGCAGAAGCAGTTGGTTATTACTTGACTGGACGCCTTGTAAAAGGTCTAATACAAACAAAGCAATCCCAGTGGTTTCACTGAAGCCTCTGCTTTCCCTTTGCCTACAACAATGCCTTTTTTTACCAAAAAAAGACTTAAAAATGCTTCATCTCTCTTGGCCAAAGAAATCTTCTGAGCAGCTGAAGTGATGCCGGTCCTTGCTAGGTCCAGCCTTGGACATGTTTTCTTTAGGCTGGGTCTAAGCAGGCAGTCCAAGCAGTGTGTAAAAAGGATTATTTCCTTTAGTTTAGTTTTTGTCGAGAGGTAAAACTTCCAAAGCTTGCTTCACTTCTGCAGCTCTCAATGGGAGTGTTTTATCAGTAGTACTCAAAAATAAATCCACCTATGCCCTCCTTGCACACTCTCACCCAGCAAACTGGCAGATTTAACAAGTATAAAAACAGCTCCCGAAACGTGAATATTAAGAGATGTCACGTTGCCACACACACACACACACACACGAAACAGCAAACATAAAACGAACAGGAGAGACAGATGGACAAGCAGATGGGGAAAGATGGAAAACTGACAAGAGCCACAGAGCTGGGGTACATCTGTTGGTGGGGATGGACTCCATGGGCAGAGCCACTGAGCGCCGAGGGGTCACTCCGGAACGCTCCCAACGGCTCCACAGCGATGGCTGTAGGGACGTGACACTGGAGAGATCCTGCAAGAGCTGTTCTTCAACACCAGCTTTGAGAGGCTCCCCTTACACCATCGTGCCTTGACAGCGAGAGGCTGCCTGAGCCACGGGCCCTACACCAGGTGTGTGTGGCCTAAAAAGCCATCTCTGCCGCCGTGGTTCTTCCTTCCTTGCCCAGTTCTTGGGCTGAGGAGCAAACCCTCAGCCCCCATCCAGGCCCCAGTTTCCCCTGAGCTGCAAGAGCACCAAGATCCAGGGATCATAGTTACAGTGCCCTCTGGATGGGCACCAGCTTCTCTGCTGTCACTCCCTTCATGTCAACTGGGCAGCAGAGAAGGCCAAGAGGGCTCCAAGTGGAAAGACTGTGTAAGAATACGAGTCCCAAAACAAAAAACAAAAGAAGTGAATGGCCCCATCCACAGCAGTGGGGCCTCTCCTCTGCTTCAGAAACCTCTTGGTCTCAACTCCTGCAGTCTCACAGCCAGGCCTTACCTGATCTCAGCTGTTTTATTCTCCCATTGCTGGCGCTGGGGTCGACGGGCAGGAAATCTTTGAACCAGGTGATCTCTGGGTCGGGGTTGCCACTGGCTGCACACAGCATCGTGGCCGTCCGGGTCCGCTCCACCACCTTCAGCTGGGGGCCCATGTCAATGTTTGGGAAGCCGGGAGGCAACTGGTCCTCTGGAGGTGGACAACAAAGGAAAATGGATTAAACAGGGACCAGGGCAGGAAACGGAGCCGTTCAGTGAATGCACCAAGGAAAGCATCAGGCGGACTTGCTGACCTGTGCAAGGCAAGTTAAAATAGTAAATGGTCCATCCATGGGTTGTGAAAACACATGGTACAATAAAATGTAGCAGTTTGTCCATTTTGTGTGATTATCTAACGTCCCAAAAGAAGATTCTACACTTAAATGCTGTTTTTAAAACCCTTTGGGGCACAGGAGTATGGAGTAATAGAATCATTAAGGTTGGAAAAGACCTCCAGGATAACCAGGTCCAACCTTCGACCGAATCCCACCTGCCCACTAAACCATGCCCTCAAGTGCTGTGTTAACTCACTTTTCGACCACTTCCAGGGAAGGGGACTCCACCACTGCCCTGGGCAGCTGCTTCCAATATTTAATCACTCTTTCAGTGAAGAAATTTTCCTAATATCCAACCTGAACAACTTGGAACAACTTGAGGCCATTTCCCCTCGTCCTGTCCCTTGTTCCCTGGGAGCAGAGCCCGACCCCCACCTCGCTGCACCCTCCTGTCAGGGAGTTGCAGAGAGTGAGAAGCTCCCCCCCCCAGCCTCCTTTTTCCAGGCTGAGCCCCCCCATCTCCCTCAGCTGCTCCTCACAGGATTTATGTTCGAGTCATCATGTCAAAGTTCCTCCAGGTGAAGCTCTGTCAGGTCAGTGACTGGCACTTAACTGGTTTTTACAGCAGAACTGTGCACAGGGGTGGCAAAGCTCCCTGCACTGCAGAGAACAGTCTGTACAGCCACAGTTAAAAGGAAAGGGTTCACCTTCCCCCTCCAAACCTCACAGCACAAAACAAACCACACAAGAGAAATAATGAAAGAACCCACGTGGAAAGGGCTGTCAAAGACACAGTGGGACTGGGAGAGAAAGGAGAGGAAAACCTCATCCAGCTGCAGTGACCAGAGGGGACACATGTAACAACAACACGCCAAGTGCTGTCAGCCAGGGTGTGATTTCTAGATTTATTAATTCCCAGTGCTGCTGCCCTCCGAGGAGAGGGACGTGGCACCAGCACCCAGCAGAGAGGCTCAAACGAGAGCTTCAGCCGAGCTTCCTGCTTCTCTCAATCCTGCCTTTGCCTTCCCTAAATGAGGGTGAGGAGGGCAATCCTAACCAATGCCCACTAATTTGTGGTAACTCACACAAAACCCCAGTGATTCCCCTGTAATATTTGTCACCACTTCTTAACTCCCGTGGAATGGAAAAGAGCTGCCTCGTGCTGGCTGATGCAGCTCTGGAACGTGCCATTTTTCCCCCCCAGAAAACGAGCGTGTGGGGGATGGCAGCTTGGAGGGAGGATGCCAGAACCAGGGTGAGACCTGAGAGGGATTTTCCATCATCTCAAATGAGCCGTGTCAAGGAATCGCAGCCTCGGGAGCCTGCGGCATTGAATCCAGCTCAAAAACAGGTGAGGGAACAGAAGGGATATAATATAGAGGATTTAAAAATGGTGGGGCTTTTAAAAAGGCAACATACATCCCAACCAGCTTCCCCACGGGGAGCTCTCACAGCAGCACCAAGATGGGGTTGGAGCCCCCGGCCTCGGTTAGGAGCCACCCTGCCAACTGCCAACACACCAAGAGCTCGTTTCCTAAGGCTGGCACACGATGGATGAGGAGGAATGGAGCCAAACCACATATGGCTGAACCCAGAGATGGTGGGACAAGAGTGGCCTTAGAATCATAGAATCANCACCACTTCCCTGGGCAGCCCATTCCAGTGGCTGATTACTCTCTCTGGAAAGAATTTCTTTCTAATATCCAACCTAAACCTCCCCTGGCACAGCTTAAGGCCGAGCCCTCTTGTCCTACTGCTGGTTCCTGGGAGAAGAGACCAACCCCCACCTGGCTACAACCTCCTGTCAAGGAGTTGTAGAGAGCGATGAGGTCTCCCCTGAGCCTTCTCTTCTCCAGGCTGAACAACCCCAGCTCCCTCAGCCTCTCCTCATAGGACTTGTGCTCCAGTCCCTTCACCAGCCTGCTGCTACGGTGGGCACCTTTTGACAGAATCAGAATGGCTTGGGTTGGAAGGGACCGTAAGGATCATCCAATCCCAACTCCCTGCTGTGAGGGACACCATCCACTAGACCAGGGTGCTCAGAGCTCCATCTTGTAAGAGAAGCAGAATCACCAGATCCCAACTCTGTGTGAGCTCCAAACACATGTGATTTGGGCAAGAGCTGTTCCACACTGCTGTGCCTCACACTCAGCTTCTGAAAACCTATGAAATCCTTAAGGCAGAGCTAAAGGTGTGTGTGAGGTGCTCTGATACCCGAGGCCAAGAAACTCCGTCCAGCTCTGTTATTAGCGGTGCACAGCTACTGCAGGGAGAAAAAAAAAGGATAAAATGCCTCAACTGCATGTTTAAAAACGTGTATTGTTTCCTGCCTCTGACCATTGCTGGAGAATTATAAAGGATCTGTTGTGACTCAACTCTCCTCATCGAGCACACGAATCTGACCACAAACAGAACCACGTACCATCAGAACTGCTCCAGTAATGCAGATCTCCCAGGATGGACAAACACTTGTATAAGGGTGTAATTTCATCGAGTCAGAGAATCACAAACTGGTTTGGGTGGCGAGGGGCCTTCAAGCTCATCCAGTCCCACTCCCTGCCATGGGGCACCTTTCACTATCCCAGGTTCCTCCAAGCCCTGTTCAGCCTGGCCTTGGACACTTCCAGGGATGGGGTAGCCACAGCTTCTCTCTGGGCAGCCTGTGCCAGGGCCTCCCCACCCACAGAGGCAGCAACTTCTTCCTTATATCTAATCTAAACCTGCTTTCTGTCAGTTTAAAGCCATTTTTCAGTTTCAAGCCATTCTGGTGCATCTGAATGACCTCTAAAGCAGAATATTGCGCTCTAAATTTGAACTGTGTACACACACATCTTTCACCAGGGGACTGAACCAGCCCTCTGAGCTCACCAGGCTGTGCTCGGGCACTGCAGGACTCTCCAAACCTCCTGTGCTGCAAACCCCCAGGCCCCCAGGAGTGAGCTCAGGACAGGGGGGCCCAGGGAATTGCTGTGCCTCTGCACAGCTTTCAGGCAGGCTTTTAACGTCCTCCCTTCCCTCCTGCTCTTTCCCCAGCCCCGCTGAGCTGCGAGGAGCCGCTGCCGCATTGGCTGCAGATGACATCATTATTGATCACTGCTTTTATCCTGCTCCCTGGTGATGCTGCTCCACCTGCCTCCAACCCCAGCCCTTCCTTCCATGAGCCAATTAATCCACAGAGAGAATGACCCTCTGCCTGGCAGGGGGTGTGTGTGTGTGTGTGTGTGTGTTTGCACATGTGTGTGTGTTGGGGGGAGGCCTGGTACAACTATTATTACTGAGTGTTTCTAATTAAACAAAAATGTTAATCTTGCAGCGCAACGTGCAGAATTCCTCCGAGTTTAATTAAAACAACTGCGACTAGAGGCGTGATCAGATTTGAGGATCAGATCATCTCTGAACATCACACACTGCTCTGATTCAAGGGCTCAGATTTCCTTCCTGTCAGGGAAGTGGAACTGCCTCCATCCCCTAACAACTGGATTCCCTGTAATAATGCAATTACAACCTCAGCACAATCCCCATAAGACATGCACACACAAGCACTGCCACCTTCCCGATCAATCCCCAAACACCACCCCAAGCCTGTTCCCGAATAAATAAGGAATGGTTTGGGTTGTGAATTCTCTCTCTGAAAGCAGCTCAGTCAACAGCAGGAACAAAAGAACCAGACACAAGCTGGAGATGCTTCAAGGGCACATCTGGGCAGCTGCTGCTGCTGGAAATTGTGCTGGTTTATGCAGGCAAACACTTCCCTGTGCTGCAGTTGCCACATGAAAGGAGCATCCCAACACCTTGTTCACACCTGAGCTTGGACCGAGCAGCTTAAACCACCCCCCCAAAACCTGGTGAATCACCTCAAGGCCACTGAACAAAGTAGGGTGAGAAAGGATAGGGGAGGAGGAATGGAGAGAGGCAGGGAAAGAGCACCTCAGCCCTCATTTATAATAAATCCCACCCGAGGACACGCTCTGTGCTGGAGGACGCACCTGGATCCAACCCGGGCACACAAACAAGGGTCCCCAGCCCCAGTGAGGGGACAGGGGTGCTCCCCGTCTCCTTGTCACTCTGGAAGGTGGCAGCTCTGGGCTTAGCTAATTAGCTGTGCTGGAAATGAGGATGATAAAGAAAGATAAAGCGATGTTGCTGCTGCTCTTTATCCCCGCAGGGTGTGCACGGCTGGTTAATAATTTAGAGGAAAGGAGGGTGTGAGCGTGTACAGATGCGCCATGGACTCTGTGCAGAAAGCCACGAGGATGCTCTGAAGGGAAGAGGAGGAGGGATTTTTCCCTCTCCTCTGGAGATCTGGATGCTGGATGGTCTCTACACAGTCGACTGTCCTCATTCAGGATGGAAAACCAGGAACACAGAGATGAAGCAGCTCGAGTGACACGACTTTTAAGCAGAGTCAGGATCAAAATCCAGCATTCCTGAACTTACTGCTGTTCTTTCCTTTAAGTTTATGAACAGCTACAGCTGTCCTCTCCACAACAGGTATCCTGACACCACGTACCTTGTGAAACTACATCAACAAGCTATTTCCACCCATGTGTCTGTACCTGTGCCTGAGGTACCCATTATTTCCCAGCCAGACAACTTTAATGCAGGGAGGAGTCTCACTAACACGCTCTGGTGACTCCATTTCTTCTCAGCCGAAAGGTTTACTATGAAAACAGTAATAGCCTAACAATGTTATTAAAAAATTGCAGGCTTACAGGCAATAAATACACACTTAGATATGTGTGTCGGACTCCAAAATAGTGCAGGTAATGCCTGCATTCCCTAATGTGTCCCTACGTGCCCTCCTTCTACAGGCACCTGAGTTAAAATTACTTTGATGTTATTCATAAGCTACAGAACTAATCTGCTGTCAACGCTGTCCAATTTTCAGGTCACTACAAGAAAAGCAAAACAAGTCAAGTTTGAAGAAAGACTGCCAGGAGTTTTCCAAATGGCAAGGTAACGTTTCAGAGGGGGCAGCTTCCCTCTCCCATGTGCTCCCGTGGGGCTCGCTGTTCTCTGCTGAGCATCCAGAGCTGCTTGTTGTCTACCTTGGGCTGATTTAAAGCCAAGAATTGCACCAAAACCCACGAAACAGCAGGGATCTTGCTAGAACTTTACGCGTGCTCACACACCAGATGAGTTTCTTGGAGTAGGAAACGCGTGAGGGAAATTTCGGGTTGCGATTGGCAGTGAAATGTCTGAATAGTCCCTGAAACGAAATCAAGAGGGAACCACTAGAAGAAGTAGGTCTGCAAGTCTGTCCATAGCAGCCTCAATCGTACTCCAGCAGCGAGTACCACAGCCCTGGCAGGTCTAACAGCCCGTTCTCCTCAGTTTTCCAGAGTGCAGCACTCCTCAGGAACAGCAGGCACTGGCCAGGATGGAGCGAGCGATGCATCAGGGCAGGTAAATCCTGTTCCCTGAGACTGAACTGGACTAATCACTGGCTTTTATGGGAACATGTTGCCTTTACTAACAGCTCACAAGGCTAACCTTCACAGAACTCTACCAGCTCCCACAGACTACTAGAGAATTGGAGGCAAAGTATAATCCGTATACAGGAAGTAATAATAATCATCATAATATGGATCTATTGATATAGATGATACAAATGTAGACAGATAGAACCACAAACTGGTTTGGGTTGGAAGGGATCTTAAAGCTCATCTCATTCCACCCCCTGTCATGGGCAGGGACACCTTACACTATCCCAGGTTGCTCCAAACCCTATCCAACCAGGCCTTGAACACTTCCAGGGGTGGGGAGTCCACAAGCTCTCTGCCTGTACCTATCCCAGGACATACAGATACAGATACAAATGTCTTTCCTGAGAGCTGGGGTGTCTGAGCCAATTACCTTCCTTCCTGCCCAAGTTATAACAAAAAATAACAGCAGCTGGAGTCAACAACAGCTGGAAAATGCCTCCCAAAAGCAGTCTCTCTTTTAATTCGAGCTCTGCAGGAGTCAGGTTTGCAGGCACTATGTCTAGCCAGCTGTGGAAAGAACAGCCAGTCTCTGCAGCCCTACCAAACTGGGATCCCTGGAGAAGCAGAGCAGGAAGGACAAACAAGCCAGCAGAGCTGGTGTGAAGGGACTCCGCGTGAGTTGAATGCTGTCCATCACAGCTTTGCTTCTCAGAAGCTCCCAAAGGTTTCCCCTCCTGCAGTTTCCTGTTTTTAAGTGAAGGCACATGGGTTTCTATCAGGGTCTGACCCAGGAGTAATCACATGGATAAGCAAAAAAGGGTTTACTCTCAATCCCTTCAGCAGCTGCATCTAGTAAGGAAGAATGTTTTATTTTCTCCTCTGAAAAGAGAAAATATTTTCTGTGTTATTTTCCATTCACGGGACTGCCCTGGTATCGAGGAAACCCTCTAATGTTCCTGCACAAAGGTACAGACACAAATGTCTGATTGCAACACACACACACACACCAGTGTGTGCAGAGCTACTCCAAAGCTCCTCGTGCAGTTTGCAGCAGCTGGGGCCCAGGTTTCCGTACTCCAGAGTGTGCCAAGGTACCAGGTTCTGCAAATGACAGCTCCCATCCATCTCCAGGCTGTGGAGCAGCCGTGGAGCAGCCCCCTCTCTGTGCTCAGCATCAGTTCTGCAAGTGAGAGAAGAGACAGAGAGGAGGAGGCCATGCAGGGAAAGAGAGAAAAGACAAACAGGAGAGTGGGTGAGTGCAGAAGAGGGGAGGGGAAGGAGAGGCCTGGCTGCCAGCATGCTCACTTTGTCATGGTGGAGATCAGAGCATTTGGGCTTGGTGCTTTTAACTCTCCCAGCACTTAAAAATGTGGATAAAGAGGAGACAGTCTTTGCTGTGTGAAAGCTGAGGAATGATTAAGGATGGAATAACTCCAGCTGAGCAGGGAAGGGGAGGGTCTGCTATAAAATCTGCTTCCTTGATGTTCTTCAACATTGTCTCGGCCCATCCTGCAGATAATTCCTGCTCCTTCAAGTTCCATGGACAGGTACCCTCACTGCTGCAGCACAGTCAGAAACAGAGACCCCAAACCAGCTCCCAAACAGAACAGGAGAGCTTGTGAGAGCACAGCACACAGTCAGAATGTCCTGGTGGGATCAGCAAAGGGTGGAATTAGTCAGGCAGTGGGAAGATGCAGCCCCTGTGCTGTCATCTGTCCCCCCGGACAGGGGCTGTATGATGCTGATCCCAGAAGGAAGAGCTGCACAAAGACACGTACAAAGAGCCCTGATCCCTAAGGATAGTCCCTGAGCTCAGCTCAGCATTCCCATTTCGCTCTCCACAACTCCCTGACAGGGGCTGTGGCCAGGTGGGGGTCGGTCTCTTCTCCCAGGAAACAGGTGAGAAGACCAGGAAACGGCTTCATGTTGTGCGAGGGGAGGGTCAGGGTGGACACCAGGAAGAATTTCTCCCCAGAAGGGGTTGGTAAACACTGGAAGGGGCTGCCCAGGGAGGTGGTGGAGTCCCCATCCCTGGAGGTGTCCAAGGAGTGTTGTGGCACTCAGTGCTGTGGGCTGGGTGACAAGGCGGGGATGGGACACAGGGTGGACTTGATGATCTTGGAGGGCTTTTCCAACCTTAGTGATTCTATGATTACATACACTGCAGCTTGCTTTTGGTTGAGAGAGCCTTAAAACCACTGTGAGAATCCAGGGGATTGGGGAGAGCAGCAGCTGGAGGAGAACCTTCCCTGGACACTGCTCGTAGCTACATTCAAGGGGTACAAACTTTGAATTTCACTGCAGGGGTACTTCTCCCAAACTGTCACAGCTCTCAAGGAACATATTCGGGAATAAGTGCGAGGAATGAGGCTCCCAGCCCTCTGGGACAACCACAGTTAGACACACTCCTGTCATCCCGCGCCATTCCAAGCTCCTGACAGATCCATCCCACCCCGTTTCTCTAACAGAAGGTTAAATGCCACGCCAGGCAGAGGAGCTGCACTGAGATCTGAGTGCACCTACACAAATCTGGCAGGCATGACTGGACCACGGGCCCACCTCCAAGGCAGCAGCATCCTGACAGCACAGAGCCTGCCGGGTGGGCAGCAGGAGGGACATTCCCTGCTCCAGTGGGAGGTCAAGGGCTTTGCCCCTCATGTCTGGTCTCTGTTTCCTGCTCTACATTTGGGACGAGCACACCAGTTTCACTCGGCAGTACTAAGGAGGTGCTCGCTGCCTGCTCAAACAAAAGGATTTAAGATGAACACTGGAATTGCTAAAGAAAAAGCAACTGGCCCACAGGCAGAGCTACCACTTGGCCTGAGGGTCACACGCTGCCTGGGGCTCCTACAGCTGTTGTTAGATGTGCCCACTGCAGAAAGAAAGGCTCTTACTGCCAGTGTCCCTGTTTAAAAGCCCATGGCTTCATCCATAGCCAGTGCTCCTGAGCTGAACTCCTCAGGCAGTTACCCACCATCCCCTTCGTGCCAGGGAACCTGTGGTCTGAACAGAAGACAGCAATGATGGGTGTTCTAAGCCCTAAAACGGGTCAGTTTTAGCACCCAACCTCGCTCAGCCATTCACACAGCAATTTTAGGGATCTCCAGGGTGATAACAGCAAACATCCAGAGGCATCCAGAGCAACAGCATATTGTTCCCTCCCCCACATCCAGTTCAGGGAGCATATTTCCAACAGATGACACGAAGGAGGCATCCATGTAAACATCCTCTGTGATGGGGACAAGCGGGGAAAAAAATCAGAACAAAATGGAGAGGGGAACTGTTTTCTTGGAGAGTGCATGGAGCAAAAGACCTCTGGAAAGAGGGAAGACGCCCAGAAGGAACCCAGCACAAGAAAAAGAGGTTGTCATTGGTACCAACGGTGTGAAAACCCACGCAGATGAGAAATCACCTGAACCCCAGCCCATTAAGTGATTCCTCAATGAAAAAGGTTTTCTTGGTGCCACATTTCTGAGGAGAATAATGAGGAGTTTCCAGTGCTGCTCCTAAACCTGGGGAAGGAATTTTTGGAGGGGAGGGAAGATCACAGGAGTCACAGGATAATTCAGGTTGGAAGGAACCTCAACACACTATCCAGTCAAACCTCCTGAACTGGTCCAGTTTTAGCTTTGTTTCTCACACAGCAACCTTACGTCTCTCTGGGGTAAGAACAGCAAACAGATCTGACAGGTGAGAGCAAACCAGAAGCAGGAGGACTTCGCGCCTCGGCCACACACTTTTTAACAGCCTTCCCACCCAGCTGGAGGAAGGAAGAGGCCGAAAAGTTCCACCCTGACCCCGGCACAGGGCGGGCAGGGTGCTCCTTACCTCGGAGGACGGTGAGCTTGGCATGGACAGTGACCTCCCCATGAGGGTTCTGAGCAACACACTCGTAAATGTTCTCGTCCCGGGGAGTCCGGAGGGGCTGGATCCTCAAAACAGCACCTGCACTTTCATCAAATTCAATCGTCTGGGGGAGAAGAGAGACAAACACAGAGTTAAGTCTCCTTGGGTCGCAAGTAGAAGTTTCATTCCTGCTTCTAAGGAGACGCACACAGCCCCAAACACACTCGAGCAGCTGCCCCACAACCCTGACACGGAACCAACACGGTCAGCTTGGCTCTGCCCTGACCTCCAGGCGACAGAACTGCCACAATCAAACCCTGTCAGTGCCCACTGACCCACCAAACCAGAAACAGGAGGACTTTGTGCCTTGGCCCCGCATTTTTTAGCAGCCTTCCCGCCCGGCTGAAGGACGGGAGAAGCTGAAGGGTCCCACTGTGATGGATCCCACTGTGCACATGCCCCACCACGTGCATCTGAAAGGCTCTGAAAGAACGAGCCTCGGTGGTGGGGTGTGGGGTGGGTGCTCAGAGCACAACTGTGATGAAGGAGGAGGAAATGGAGCAAAGGAAAACAAAATAAAAATGAACCCCCGCCTTGTTCCTCCATCCGCAGAGGCAGCTGACACCACAAAGCTCCTCTCAGCACACAGCTGCCTGGCAGGACTGAGTCCCACAGCAAATTCCACAGGATGACCTCCCAGTCCTTGTTCCTCCACTCTCCTTTCTATCTAAACAATGCCAATTGCTTGGGTCTGGTTGCCAACAACTGCGATGTTTACTCCAGGCTGTCCCAGGACTAAAATACTGAGCCATGGATGGGTATGAAAGGTGTGTTTAAAGAGATGATGTACCACCAGCTTAGCTGGGGTTTCTTAGGGAAGGAAGAAGTTATATTATACCCCAGGAAGGGGAAAAACCCCAGCAAAACAAAAGGGAAAAACTCCAGTAACATAAGTGAGCCAAGTTCTCCCTTGCTTTGGAACAAACCCAGCTGCTGACATGGCCAAGAGCTTGCCTTTCCCTCCTTCTGCTGTTAAAACTCCTCCCCTTCCAAATTTCCCTTTATTATCAGCCCTGAGAAGGGCCAGAGAGGAGCAGTGGCTGCTTTGTGTCAGTCTCTCTCTTCACATAGGCACAGATTTCAAGGACACCTCTTACCTCAAACCTCTGAGAGTTCACTTTCTTCCCTTTCTTGTTCCAGGTGACCCGTGGCTTTGGGTCTCCAGTCGCTTGGCACACAAAGGAGGCCACCCCTCCTGACACACCAATTTGGTCCACAGGTTTTTTAATGAACACAGGGGGACCTTTAAGAAAGAAAAGAAACATCATCACTGGCACAAGGAAAGACAAACTCTAATAAATACTGTTTGTAATTAATAATAGCATTGCCACTGCTATCCTTAATAATCCCAGATGAACTTAAACCTCGTGGCCTTGCAGGAACAAAGTCTTTACCTTCTTTTTGCATATGAAGAAGCTCCAGCAAGAAATCATTCGGGGTCTGAGGCTACAGAGAGATTTCAATGTTGCAAAGCCTCTTTTACTCCTGAAAAGTGGGCTTTTAAATTGTTTTGCACGGGGGAAATTGCCCTTGCAAAGCCCATCTAATAAGGATCACGAACAGCTGGTAGAGCTGAAAACAACATCTAGAAACACTGAATTGCACTCCTCAGGTCCAAGAAAAAGACCAAAACACCAAGGAATGGGGGAGATTTATAGTAACACAGCCAAGGCAGGGGGAGAAGGTGGGAGGAGGACCAGGAAAAAGATGAAGCAGGACTTGGCACAAACAGACCTTGAGGATGATGGTGTGAAACAGGCTGGTGCCAGTGGCTTTGGGACGTGAAACCTCCTTGGCTTGTAGCACCTCTGCCTTCATCTGCAAATCTTGCCCGTGGCCCTCACGGGTACATTCACACAGGTTCGTCATCCCTTGGAACAGGAGGCTTGAGAGGACACAGCCCAACAAACCCAAGCTGAGATCTCTTTGAAACAGCCCAGCTGTCAAGCCCAAGAGCAGAGCCAAGCCTGCAGGCCCTCCTGCAGCTCCCCTTCCCCTCTGCCCAGCATCAGAGAGCCCAGAAAAACACGGAATTCCACGCCGCTGAAGGAGGGAGCTCCTCAAACCCCTCTCAGCTGCTCCTGAACACGCACAGGCTGTTTGAGCCACCCCAGGCCCAAAGGAACAACACCTGGTCTCACAGCACCTCTCCCCCGGACCATCCACTGATTTCCATCCATGTTCCACCTCCTTCGAGCATCTTGGCAAGGATGGGAGGATGCTGGGATGGGCTTTCTGACCAAGGAAGGTGTCAAGGGGCTGCTCACGAGAGGAAGCCGAGGCCAGGAGCGTTCATGCAGAGCCCATACTGCCTCTCCCCTCTGGGAATCCTCCTTCCGTGCTCTAACCTGTTTTCCTTGCGCAGTTTCCTCTCATCTAGTTAGTTTAAAATTTATTGAAATATTTAAATCACAAGGCCACAGCTGTGTTCAAATAAAATCACTCAGATCATAAAGCTGCCGTCTGTTTTTCTTGAGGAAAGCAGAGCACGTGACTCTGAAATGAGTGTATTTATCTGTACATACTCAGAGTCTATAAAATAGGATGCAAACAGCCTCCCACAGGGCTTGACAGGAGGGCAAATGGTAGCTAGAGAGAAGTCTCCAGGGTCTTTTAGGGGTCAAAAGACAAAAGGAAGCCTTCTCCCCTTCCCTGCCTGGCATGGCCAGCAGTATATAAATAAAAGGCACTGAGCAAGCTCATGTGATGCAATCAAGCATTTGTTTCCACGCTGGAGGTAAATACAATTTGCTGGAGCTGTTTACATCCCACCGAATGCTGTGTGTACAAAGCATCACACTTATAAATATCCAAATCTATATTTAGAGGTCAGAGTCTTCTTTGCAATGTTACAGCTAAAGGTTATCAAGCAAGTCCCACTGGAGGAACTGGCACTGGGGGGGAGGAATCTGTCTTCCATCTGAGAAAGGTAAAACCCAAACTTTGCTCCAGGCTAAAATATAAATGCTCACTCTGCCCACAGCCTGACTTCCTTCCTCCCTTCACCTCCGCTCGATATCCGAGGAGTTTGGAGAAGTCAATTCTGAAGGTACAGCTAAAAACATCCAGGGCTTTTAAGAACACTTTATTGATGCAAGTTCATTTCCTAAAATAAAAGCCCCTAATAAACCTTAATGTCAGGTATACATTTAAATGGGTGCAGTACGATGAGAGCTCAGCTGAGGAGAAAAACAAGGTTCTATTTCCATCCTGAAGAAGGGGATGATGCTCCAAAAAACAGTGAGCTTGGAGTCATTGCTCAGCATCCCTTTTTGGGGTCCTGTGTCACCTCAGTGTGTGGTGGTGGGGAAGCTGAGCTGTCTGTGAACAGGTTTTTTCCAGAGCTCCCTGCAATTCCCAACTGCCTACGAGAGACTCCCCGTTAGACGGCGAGAGACAAAAGGAACCGAACAAAAATCCCCACCAAACAACCTATTTGATTTTACTACTCACTCGGAAAAAGGGGTGAAAATCAGAGCTAAACTGTTGATTTTAAAATTGCCCAAGCCTCCGAGCTGCAGATTTGATTCCTTCCCCCCCCACCAAAGTGCTCTCCACCTCTGCACCCCCCAGTCACTGCAGAACTTGTCACCAGCCCACGCCGAGCTCAGAGCAACCCTCTCCCCTCTGGGAGGAGAGAGCCAGCGTTATCACAGGCAAGGTGGTGATGATCCAAGGTGGTGATGATCCGAGGTGGTGAGGATCCAAGGTGGTGAGGATCCAAAGCTGAGACCAATCCCTCGGTGCTGCGTAGGACCGGCACAGCTCCGCCGTGCCAGGTCCGGCCTGCAGGGAGGCACACACTCAGAACTGAGCCTCCAGCTCTGCAAATGGCTTTGAGAGCCTCCAGAAGCGGGGACAAGGTGCCATGTGAAACGCTTATCGGTCCACTCGGAGGGTCTGAGGTGTTTCCCCTCCTTTGCCAAGAATGCGGGACCTCGGTTTTAAATAAATAAATAGAAAGCAGAGAAACAGAGTTTCCAGACGACACCCTCGCAGCCCAGGGGATTTTGTATCACTTCACCAACCTTCCTTCATGGAGAGCTGAAAACGAGTCAGGTTTGAAAAGGCTGAGCCTAAGTTCCACCAGTCCAGTGGTCACAGAGTTTTTTTTCCTCCCCCTTCTCCGCCTTGCAAAGCAGCAAAACCTATTTTTTCGTGCAGTATCAAGACAGGAACGGAACAATCTGGAGCTTAAAAAAGAATTTTCCTACTACAAGAGGCTTCCTGCGGGGTCTGGGTCTCCGGAGGGAAGGTTGAAAAGACCGGATGGCTGCTGTGTACCTGTGATCCTTCTTTACAGCTTAATGGAAAGCCATCAAGTCAAGCTGAACCTTTCACTCCTGCCCACCTCCCACGCACTTCCCAAAAGCAACAGCCGGGGCGAGCGACACGCTGGAGAGCCGCCACGGCCTGCGAGGAAGAGACACATATTCCTCCTCCATCCTGTGCCCTGTAATTGCCCCCAGCACTCACTGAGTGCCCTCTGGCCTCCCCTCTGCCACGCCTGGCAGCTGCTCTGGCCCTGCTCCATGGCTCCGATGGGACCCCGCGCTCGCCTGCCCGTCACCCCGCACAGACAACCTCCCGTTGCTGCCACTTCCCAAATCACAGGCTTGGAGAACCACAGGCAGTGCTGGCATCTGCTCAGGATCATGGAGTCATGGAATCCCTGCCCTATCCAGTCCCACCCCACGACGTGGGCAGGGACACCTTCCACTAGCCCAGGTTCCTCCAAGCCCTGTCCAACCTGGCCTTGGACACTTCCAGGGATGGGGCAGCCACAGTTTCTCTGGGCAACCTGTGCCAGGGCCTCACCACCCTCAGAGGCAACAAATTCTTCCTAATATCTAATCTAAACCCACTCTCAGTTTAAAAGCATTTTGGGGCAACTGAAACACGTCTATAGCAGAATATCGCATCCTAAATTTCAGCAGTGTATACACACGTCTTTCGGTGCCCACACCAAACATGGATATTTTTAATGCTTTCTGTAAGGGATTTTGGGATTCTACCACAGACTTTGGGAAGAAGCCGCGGGTTGAAAAGAGTGGGGGTCTCTACTCATCCCCCAGGCACACACGGTACAGATCAGCCCACATGCCAGGGCTGCACACCAGGGCAGTTTCCCCACTGAAGAGGAAGATGCTGCTGCCTCCTCTCCCCTCCTTCCTTCCTTCATGTGACACCAGAGCAGGAAAAGTTCTTCGAACGCAGTCACGTAAAAACCACCCCAACATCTCCCTGCTAACGACACACAGATGACACAACGGGCTGAGCAGCTTTACAGCAAGGAAGCTGGAAAGATGTGGGAGTGGGGGAAAGGAGGGGACATCTCTGCCTTTAAACCCAAATGTCCCTTGGGAACAGCTGCCACGGTGAATAGCGGGTGATGGACGAGCAGCGAGGGAGACAGGCCGGCCACCATATGCCTGTCTGAAACATCAAATGCCAAAGACAGGGAAAGGGGTGGAGAACCCAGGGGTGGTTGGAGGGGTGGGAGAGAGGCAGGAGCACAAATGAGCTCCACGTATCGGAGCTGACAGCTGACGGGAGAGGGATAAGGGGGAAGGCAAAGAAAAAGCCGGTTATGAAGGTGCAACCAGGGGCCCTCTGCTGTCCCCTCCCTAAGCCTGGTCGGAGCGGGGTGTCCCTCCCGTGGCTCTACAGGAGGGTCACGGAGGGACCAGGAGGTCAGGGATGCACTGAGCCTCACAGACCACACAAAGGCAGGGGCAGCTTTCGCCACATCCCCCCCAGTACATTCCAGCCCCAAAACTGCTGCTCCCTCCTCAGCTACACCTGCCAGCTGTGGGGCAGCCCAAGCAGAAAGCTGCTCCCACAAGGAGAGGGACAACATGTCCCCTTCCAGCCACTTCCCACAGGCCTGGACGTGCCACTGTCACAGCAACAGTCCTGTCTGGCCCCACAGGTGCCAGGGAAAAGGCTGGAGGATGGTCCCTGCCCACATCACTGTGTATTTGCCTCAGTGTGTGTGATGCTGTCCCTCTGGGCCCCAGGCTCCCCCTGCGGGGGCTGCAGAAGTGCCTCTGTACCTCTGCATCCTCCTGACCCCCATTCCAGCTCTCTCCCTGCACCCTCAGCCCCCCAGCAGGGACCCGGTGCCGATTTCAGACGGCAGAACCCACCTCTGTGCTTAACACCTCCCATCACCTCCTGCCACCCCCAGGAAAGCACAAAACCCCTTGCTCTCCCATCTGGCCGCAGCGCAGAGCAGCGGGAGCCCGGCTGAAAGGGCCCCTCACCCACAGCGGCAGCAATCCACGGAGACAAAAGAAAGCCAGCTACAAAACACGGATTTTTAAAAGGTTTTGCTTCCATTTTTGGAGCCCTCGGTCCCCGCTGACAGCTCCGTGGAAGCCCACGCGCCCATCCTGCCGACCCACAAAGCGCCGCTTCCAGCTCCTCCTTCCCCAGTGGAGTAAACCCTCATTATCCCACCCTGGGGAAGCAGCAGGCTCCCCACTGTACCCCAGAGTGCCCGAAGCAGAAGCAAGGGCACAGCAGGAAGGCCATTTTCCTGCCACTTGGCCGGTTTATGAGTCTTCCTACGCACATTCCCAGCCGTCCTTTTGCTCACCGTTCCCGTTCGACCTTCAGCAAAGAGCCCCGTGGGGCTGAGCCCAGCATTTCCCCGTGGATCTGCCCACTGTGAGTGTGCCCACGCTGCAGCAGAGACTCAGGGCATGTCAGCCAGCGCCAACCTTTCTCCTCACTCCAAAACACTCAGCAGATGGAAGCTCACCCTTTTCTGTGCACATAAACACACACACACGCACCTCCACCTCTCAAAACAAAGGTGAAAGTTGAGACCACGAAGCCATTTGTGGTCAGTGTTATTTTGCCATTAGTCACACACCCCAATCTGCTTTTCCAGGCTGCAGATTGTTCCCATAGTTGGGATTTAGATCTCTGGCTCTGGTGCAAAGTCGGCTGACCTTGGGAGCTCGCCCTTCCCCACACCTCAGGCTGCCACACGTAGCGGGGAGGTGACAACCCTCATTTCTCACACCTGCCTGTCTGTCTTGGTCTAGACACTACACGCAGTTTGGAGCAGGGATGGTCTCGGAACAGCTCTGTTCAGCACTCAGCACCCCGGGTGGCACTGAACACAGCTGCAGCCTCTGAAGACTGAAATACAAACAAAATAACCACGAAAACATCACCAGATGGAATGCAGAGACCTTCTCCAACAGGTACTTCTCGGGGAGAGAAGGTAAAAATCAAAAGCCAGGCAAAACTTCGGGATCTTCCAACAACCAGTTCATGTCAGTTGGAATGAGACATCTCTCCCTGTTATTTCTCACCCCCCGATGAGAATCCGATGGTGTTCCCACTGCCGTGCACAGAGTTAACCCCCCCCTCCCCTCCTCTTCTTCCTTTGGTTTCTGGGCTGAACCTTTCTGCTGATCTAGTGAAACTCCATCTCCTTTTCCCACAACTGCTGACGGGCTCACAATCGGAGAAAGAGCCCAAGGTACTCCCCAGCCACAGCCCTGGGTGGCTCTGCTTTCATCTGCCCTCCTGAAAACCCCGCCAGGAATGTGAGACTGGGGTCCAGCCACGCTCCCTCCGCTTGTTTGTTGCTTTAGGAAGTGTGTTTGACACACACGTGCTGCTGTGGGCTGACTGCACAGATCCATGCCCTGTGTTGGAAGGATGAGGATGGGAGTGTGGAGCATCTGGGGACAGCCAGGAGGCACAGTCAGGGGAGCAGCTCTGCCACACCAGTGAACCAGGAGGCAAAAGGGGGAGCAGAAGGTAGAAAGGGTAGAAAAATCAGTGGGAACGAGAAGAGATCAACGAGGGAAATGGCACGTTCTTGGGGCTGACCTGTGCAGGGCCAAGAGCTGCACTGATGATCCCTGTGGGCCCCTTCCAAGCCAGGATATTCCATGACTCTGTACAAGAGAACTGGAGCAAGTTGGAGAGGAGGGAGGTGTTCAGAGCCAGAGCAGGGAAACGAAGATTAGACGGAGGAGACAAACCACAGAGCAGATGAAAACAGGAGAGAGCAGCCAAATTTGAGACAGATGGAGAGTGGGGAGCAAGAATGCTCTGTTTGGAATGGGTTCGTATTCCAAAGCAGTGGCATCAGGGAGTGGGGGAGCTCGTGAGAGGGATGCAGGCAAGGGAGACGGCTCCAGAACTCATATTTTCCCTCAGGAGAAGAGTGAGAGCTGCAAACTGGGCGCAGGACCGGGGAGGAGCCTCTATGGAGGCACTCCACAAGATGGAGAAAACCCTTTGGAGAGGCCCTGCAGAGACCCAGGTCCCTGTGAAATCCAGGGCTTTATCGACGGGTGTCGCACTTTTCCTCTCCGAGGGCTGTTTCCCGGTGCCTCGCAAATAAAACTAAAATGAGGGTTTTTCTGACAGAACAAACAAACAGGGAGTGAATTATTTTCCATCTCCCCGTCAATAACTTCTCCCCGGCCCAGTCGTCTTATCATCATAAAAAGTCCATTAAGCAGTAATTGGGGAGGCAGGAGAAGGCAGGGCTGGTCCGTGGAACAGGAGCACGCTCGCTCCCCAACTGGCCTTTTCTGGGAAGGCAGACAGGATAATTATAGGCTTTAGACAGAGACTTCCTCTTACTGTCAGCAGCTCTTGGCTCCCTTCAGGGAGACGGGACTGGCAAGGTTGGGCAAAGGAGGGTAAAAAAAGACGGAGGACGTTTTCTGAGAAGTGAAATACTTGCACCTCGCTATTCCCCTGCTGCTGAGCCACCAAAGCCCTTGCCTGACTCAGAAAAGCTGTGCTACCACAGGTGAGTGCAGGCTGTTCCCTGTTGGACATAGGGGAATGTCACCTGGAAGATTATCCCTTCTCCTCTCCTGCAAGGCCCCAGAGAAGGAAGGGCAGCAGTGAGGGACGTGAGCCAGCACAGGAGTTAACACAGGCAGAAAATGGGTGAGGAAGATGAAGAGCTCACTTCATACACCTTTAATTCCCCTGGCTGTCCAACACCTGCCTGTGCTGCCAGCTCCCACCTCTCCTCCCAGCCAGGATGAGGCAGCAGACCATTCATAGCCAGCATTATGTCAAGCTGTTCTCGCCATCAGGCTTGTATTTTTTGGGGATCTGGCACATCCATACTGCTTTCAAGTTTCTATTTGAAACGCCCTGGGATCCAGACCCTTTGGAAGAGGAGGCACGGGCCTGAAGCAGTGAGGCAGGAGGAGACCGAGGCTACCAAAAATCTATTCCTAGTTCTGACATCCAAGGGGAGAAAAACCTGCTTGCTGGAGGGGAAGCACAGTTGTTCCTTCTGGTGTATTTAAACTGCTGGTTTTCAGGGATGGGACTGTTCCTTATCGCATGGAAACAGCACCGGGATGAAGTTATCCCGTTGCAGCAGGAATCCTCCAGGCTACCATCACACATCCCTATGCATGGAAAGGATCCACCTCTCTCCATGTGGCAAAAAGGGTATTTGTCACTTCCACGGATCAGTCCCAGCTCCAGGGACTGGCACCTTGATACAGCCAAGGAAAACATTCCTCCAGCTGGGATTTATACGAAGGGATAATAGGGCATATGTAATGATACACATATACAGGATTAAAACTTGATGGGACAGGACAGGGAGATGTCCCTGTTCTGCAGGGAGTGGGGTGGTATTCTGGGCCTTCTTCTTCCTTCCCCAACAGGAAAACTGGCGCCTGGTATCTCACACCATGCAAGAGCACACAGCAGAAGGCACCCACCCCGTGAGAACTTCCATGGTGGAAGCTCAAAGCACGGCCTGGGCTTGTGTTCAGAGAATGAGAAATGGAGGATTAATGTTGGGGGTGAAGGGGTCTGCACTTGGCAGGGAAGGACAGCAAACGAAGCAGGGAGCTGGTGCCCAGCACCAGAATGAGACCCTGCACACAAGGCAAGAAAGGATGGAAAAGAGGCAGCACCAAGCAGCGTATGGAATGTGTGCAGGAGGGAACGTGATCTGGAGGACGCAAGACTGAGTTTGCTCCTCAACACGTTCTGTGGCCACATCCCACAAAGATCCTCCTCCCGTGCCTCAGTTTCCCCACGTCCTTCTCTTACCAGTTCAGATGGTGAGCACTGCAGGTGCACAACTGCTGCTCTCTGCTCCCACCCTCCCACCCTGGCACAGACCAAGCCGAGAGGCAATGCAGGTGGTCCTCTGGCCAGGATTCTCCTCCATCTTCTGGCATTACAGCACAGGAAGGAAGCTGCTCCTTGTGACCAGCAAGAGCTGAAGGAGATGAGCACTGCTCTCATGGAGGATGGCAGCCCTGGGATCAGCCAGGAAGCTCCAGCAATCAAAGGAGCACATGTGGCCTCAGCAACATGGACCCTGGGGGTACATGAATGCTGTAGCAACATCTCATTCCATATCTGTCCATAGGTCCCATAACAAGGCATAACAACCCAGAGCAGAGTCAGAGATCCAGGGAGCTGTCCTGGCAACTTAATGAGGGCCCCTTGTCCATCAACGTCACGACAGCAATCCCAGGTTGTTTGCAATCACAAGCTTGAGGCAGGGAGTTCTCCCTGCCCTTGCCAAGTTGCTAAGACAGCTTCTACTCCAGCCATTTCAT
The DNA here is from genome assembly GCA_013399855.1 of Oxyruncus cristatus. Taxonomy (NCBI): domain Eukaryota; kingdom Metazoa; phylum Chordata; class Aves; order Passeriformes; family Cotingidae; genus Oxyruncus; species Oxyruncus cristatus. Next base: position 53,303 of record VXAY01004187.1, read on the forward strand.
TGATAATGGCATCCTGGAGCAGCCTGATGCACCACATACTCAGAAAAGACCCAGCTAGAAAGGAGTTGGCTCTTTGCTCGACTTCCACTGCTCTGAGTCACTAAAGAATCCGAGTCCAGGGGGGGATACCAGAACATGTAAAAAACATCTCCTACGGGACAAGCCTGCAAGAAGGAAAAGCTTAACGAGCCCGGATCCAGCTCCCAGGGGGCCATGCCATCTTAATATAGCCCAGCCTCAGTCCTGCACCACCACAAAGTGACAGCAGAGTCAGCACAACGGGGAAAACAAACCGCTACAAGCTCCTGCAGCTCGTGGTCCTTCCGAGAAAGAGCAGAGCTGGGAGCCCCAAGGATGTGATCAGGGAGATCAGCCCCAACCCTTGGTTCTGTGATGTGACAAACTGTAAACACACAGTTAAGTCCTGTCTTGCATCAGCAGCTCAGAAGGGGCTGCAGCTCTACACGCACGAGGTCATGGGATGGATGACCCCAATTGAGATTTGCCAGCTCATATGTGGGATCATTTGGGGATGAAAGGCACACCAGGCAAATAAAATATCGTCTGATAAAGCTCTGCTCTCCTAATCCTGTAAATAAAAGCTGTATTACTTCCACTTACTAGCTGTTGTCTGCTTCTTCCCTTCAGGCTCAAGAGAAGAAGGTTCTTGGTCTACAAGAACAGGGAAAGGTACAGTTCCTACAGCACAGAATTTGGGGTATTTTGAAAAATTTTTTGCATAATTCCTATCTGACCCCACATTTTCCATGGAACAAAAGGAGATTTGGGATATACAAGCTTGAAACACTGGGTCTTAACGGGATATTTTGGGCCTGTATTGCTTATCAGTATCGAGGCTGGGATGTCAAGGGAGCTCGAGATGGGAGATCTTGAAAACAAGGACCCAGAACCTAACAAAGCAATGGCTAATGGATGAGCACAACCTTTAACAGTGATGAACTTTGACTCCTACCACACGAGTCACTGCAATTTCTGTCTCTGAGCCACACCGCTCATCACTCAGATTTGTAGTGGGCACATCAACACAAAAGAATCACAAAAAAGGGAGAATCCCAACGACACTGCTGAGAACTGACAGCAGAGGGAATGTGATGAATCCAGCTTTGAGATAACCAAAGACTCAGCGAGCCAGAAAAACAGTGCCAGACGTGAGCGAGAGAGAAACGGGAACATGGAAAAGGAGCAGCGACGCCACCTTGAATTCCACCATCCAAGACAGTAATTGAGGCAGGTGAGCTTTTTTTGGGTGGGAAGGGTTTCTGTTCGAGTTTGACACCTGCCAAGGGATGTCTGCTTACCAGGAGTCCGTTCTGCAGCCCCTCCAGGCACCAGGAAGATCCCCTCCCCTTTCATCAGGAGAAGGCAATCCCTCAAGGGGCAGCTACTGGAATCAGCCCCAATTAGCAGATCTTAGAAGGAGAGGGGCATTTCACAGCACTCAGACAGAAATAACACACACAGAAAGCCCTCAAAACCAAGCGTATGCTCCCCAGACAAAGAGAAAAAAGAGCTGGAGGATCTTCCTGGCTCTCTGGGAGCCCCCTGGAACCAGTCTCAAGGTGATCTTTGAGCTGAACTGAAAAAAACCCACACCACCATTCTAGAAATCCATTCATACAAATCAAAGTCCAGGCTAAAGATTTGTAAATCTTAGCAGCATGCTCAGACTAATTTAAGAATAAATCCATGAATTCCAACGGAGGTGAGGGAAGAAGAGGATACAGCCAAATTAATTTGACTTTATTAATTAAAAAAACCACCAAGTTTCATCACCCCACCATTCTTCAGAGGTTGTGTGAGAGTGGGGGGAGCTATGCTCATTAATTATGCAGAAAATGCAAAACTATCAGCCTCTGAATGAGCTTAAAATAAGGAGAAACCCTTTCAGAAGGGGGAGAAATTACTCCCCAAGGCAGCTGAAATTTCTCTTGCAACTTCAAAGGACAATAAATTATTCAAATCACTCGCGCCACTCCACACGCTCTCTCACTCTCTCCCCTTCTCAATTTTATGCTCCTGAGTCAATTAAAGATTTGGAGGACTCAGAGAAACTTTGTAGAATGCTAAACCAGTTGCAGCTCCTTCTATTTATTTTTTTTTTCTTCTTCTTCTTCTTCTTCTTTAAAGCTTTGCTTTTCCTCTCAGCCTCAAAAGGAAACAGAAATGATTCTGTGCATTGCAGATGAAAACGAGCAGCGCTGGTTTTCACCCGGCCCGTATGAAGCAGCGATGTTTCATGTCTGCAAAACCAAGATGGGACACGCTCAAGACCCTCTGCTGTGAAAACAGGTCAACCCACAGCCCCTCGTGTCAACGGTTTAAATCATTCATTTCAACATCCCCCTTCAAAGCCTTCGCAGCAGACGTCCAAAATGTATTTATAATGCTCTCTCCTGGCACTCCTCAGGTCTGGGGTAGCTGTGATCTCTTCCACAGTCACTGCTGAGCCCTTGGACGGAGCAGGAGGTTCCTCTGCCAAACCCCAACACGACTGTTTAGCGTTTGCAGGGGGAGAACCTGGCGTGGCTTAACCAGGACAGATCCCCAGCTCAAGACCGGGACTAATTACACCGGACAACAACATGGCAAGAGCAGTCCTTGCTCAAAAAAGCCACCTAGACAAGCAAAAGGAGGGCTGAGAAGGTGCAGTCACAGTGTGAGGACACTCCCAGCTCCTGTCCCAGCCCCTGGCCCTCAGCCCGCACGCTGCTTAGCTCCTTGCACGCAGCAGATGGTCTAAAACGTGACTATTTTCATGAACTTTTAACAATCCCCCAAAAATTAAAAGCAGCTGCAGTGCAGGGAACATCACAGCTTTCTAAGGTGGGAACTGGGACCAATTATGCTGCAAGAGAACATCCTTGACTGGAGGGGAAGAGTGGCACAGAGTAAATAAAACTGTTCTTGGGAGATTGTGTCTCACAGGCCAACACGAGCCCAGATTCCATCCCACGCACTGAGGAACGACACTCCTCTGGTCGGGCGTCCTTGAAAAACGCTCTGCTCGCCTTCTAAGAATAACACTGGGCTTGCCAGGCCACAAAAAGGGTGGGAATACCCTCACAGATTCCTTTTGGTGACCCAGGAGATTCGTATTTTGCTGGTCTTGAAAAGACACGAGCACCCAGGCCTGGCCAGACAGATGGAAAGCTGCTGTGACCCAGGGCCTGGGTGAGACATCGGAAAGATCCCGTCCTTGCCAGCAGCACGGGCAAGAACTGTCAGGGTGAACAGGCCAGGGGAAAAAGTCACAAAGGAAAAAGTCTTGGCTTCCTGGTAAAGCCTGACACAGAGGAACAGCCCCGGTTCTGGCATCCAGGTGTGGCGAAGGCAGACGCTTCCTCCACCACAACTCCTCCGTAGATGACACTTTCACACAAGCTGCTCGTTTACACAACAAACAGATGCTCTTTTCCCCTAACTTAAACATCTAATGAAGCTGAGCAGCAAGAACCTCTGGTCGGGAAAAGATCCTTCACCAGGAGACACCCATGGCTGGGTCCCAAACACCCGTGGCTGCCGCTGTCCCCAGGTGCCCCTCAGCAGAGATTAATCTAATGAGCATTCACAGCGTGGGGCACAGCTGGGACCTGGGCACTGACAGCCCCCCCTGCCCCGCAGGAAGCTCTTTCAACAGATGATTGATTTCCTCCCCGGGTCCTACAGAAGACACAAACTTTCCAATCTGAGTTATCTCGAAAGAAAAAAAAAAAAAAAAAGAAAAAGAAAAGAGAAAAGATGCATCACTCGATCCAGTCAGGCAAGGTTTAATTTAATCAGGCACTTAAACAAGGTGACACAGAAGCTTAATTCAGTGTCCTTGAGTAAGACAACAACCAGTCCAGAACCCTCAGCAGCCACAGCCTGGATCACAACCGGCAGAAGGAGAAGGCAGCGAAGAAAAGGGCAGTTCAGGAACAAGGACAACAAGGTGTCTCCTGGCTACAAAGGCAACTGGTGCTCGGGGAACATGAGCAGCAAGTGGACCTGGGGAGGGAAGCAGGGATCTCTGCCTCCTGGAGGATGCAATTTAGCTGCTGCCTCCCTCTTACTGACCATAAGACTCTCCTCACTGAAGGAACAATGTGCGACACCCAGTAGAAACTCCACCACCCACCAACCGGCCACACAACCTCCTCTCTGTTCCCACCCTAAATTCTGCTCCCCCTCCAACACACCCACCAAGGGGAAAAAGCCCTTCTGCAGCCTCCCCCCATCTCCTCAGCCCCCAGCAGGCTCACTGTCATTTGGGGGGGGGCACAAGTATTTGGGGTCTATGACACAAACCACGAGACAGCTCAGCCTCACCACATTTCAACATCTTCCTTCTCCCAGGACAGCGCTGTCAGGATCCATCTCAAACACCTAAAACTGGAGCAGCTTGCTCCGACTGTGGAGAGGTTCCCTTCCCACTGATGTCGACTTAACATGTCTATCAAGTCCTAAGATGGAGCCTCCTTGATTTTTACTACCATCTTATGTGACAACTGCTGTCTTGGCCAACAGCAGATCAAAGCTGGGACCTCCAGAGCTAAAAGCTGTGAGCTGAGCCAGAGGCTAATCCTCTGGGAATGAGAGCATGGGAGGGAGCACCCAGGAGAGGAGCCAGATGCACCTGTAAGCCACTGTGATCAGGATCTCAGCGTGCTCAGCTGTGCAGGAGGAGCACACACCTTCCACATCACACACACCTTCCATGGCACCAGCTCCCCGCTCTGCCAGCCTGATCGTGGACCTACAGGAGCTCCTTTCCCATCCCACCACGTTTTCCAACCTGTCCCTGAGTCCCACATGCCTGGTGCAAGCCTGGCTGCTGTCTTCTCCCAGCCCCATGGATGCTCATGGAGCACAAGAGCCCCCCCTCGCCAAGCACCTCCCATGAATTCCTGTGTTCTGCAAATTAATGACAGTGCAAGAGCAATTAAAAGGGAAGAAAGCCAGGGTAATGCATCATAAAAGGGGCTTTATTCTTTTATTTTGTCAATTGCAATTTAGATTTAATTATTTATGGTAATACTTCAGAGTGTGCTAGTAAAGAGTTCTATACCATGATTTATAAAAGGAAGGAAACCTAAGTAATAAGTAACGTTTGCTGCCATTAAATCTTGCTGGGGCGGAGAGAGCCACACACCAGCCTTCTGTGTATGCAAAGTACCAATTAGCAAAGTGCTATTGTAAAGCACAAAGGTTTAATCAATGAGAAAAATCCACTTGAAAACAGCGAGCGTGCTGATTCCAGCCAGAAAAACGGGCACATTTCTATACAGTAAGTGGCTTTTTATCTCCAGCTGAGGAGCACTTAGGAGCGGGTACATCATTCCTTCGGGTGGCAGAGGAGGGCAGGAGGACCTGACCACTGCCCTCAGCCCTAAAGCAGCTGTGCCCTGCCCAGATCCTGCCCAGCTCCACCAGCAAGACGAGGCTGATTCCGCGTGCGCACAAAACGAGGTGTTTTAGGGTGCCCGCCGCAGAGGTTTCATGGCTCAGGCTGGGGGCACGAACAGGAAACACCAAGGCTTGGTGCTGTGCCCAGGCCCATCAGCAATTTGGGGACTATTACCCTCCCTGGACTCATTTCCATCTGTCTCTGCTGCCTGGTTTTCTCTCAGCTCCAAGGGGTGCAAGACCTGCCTCTCTGGCTGTGCAGCTCCTGGGGAGGTCTCCCCTCACTCCCTGCAGTGATGCCAGCTCCTGGTTCTCACCCAAACAGCTGAATCCTTAACAAAATGGTAATACTTTCCATTTAATGAAAATAATCACAGAATTAGCAATTTCCAGTTCTACGGCTGCCCGTGACTGTGCAGAAGAAAACAAAGTGTCCATATGCAACCAAGGAAAAAGAGAAGGAACACGTCTGCTTTCCACCTTTCAATTATTGTCCTCTTCAGCTTCCCAAGGAGGAACAGCAGGCAAAAAGTAGTGTGGTGCTTTGGGTTTTTAATTTAAATGGCAGTTTCCTTTAAATAGAACACTCTTGCCACAGAAAGATTTAAATCACTGGCTGAGATCAATTAGCCTCGGAAACAAGGGAAGTATTTTAATGGTCCTTTGATTGCAGAGGCCACAGCTCCTCCAGTGCTGCACTGGGAGAGGAGGCGAGTCCCAGCTTTCAGCCCAGGCTTTGCTGCGCAGGGAGCCGTTCCCCTGCGAAGCTGGGAGGGTGATGCCCTCCAAAAGGCAGAATCCCAGGGGTTTCCCGTCTCCAATGTAGGCTTCCCACCACGGCAGGGGCACCACCCCCGTGTGCCCGGGGGGCTGCAGGGCCTGGGCAGCCCCTCTGGTGAATTAGGGCAGGAAATGGGGTCAGCGCCGTGGCCAAATGGAAACCGGCCAAGGGATTACGGGAGAGGCAGTGACAGAGCCCAGGGCCATCTGATGGGAGAGGACATTGTCACAACAGTGACGGCTCCTCACACAGGCTCTGCAGTGGTGACAGACAAAGCTGTTTGCTGTTTGCAAGGCTCAGTGGGGAGCAGCACGGACCAGCTCGGGCGCTGCTGACTGCGAGGGGATCTCGGCAGAGCCGCCCCAAACCCGGGAGCTGTCAACTCTCTGTCCACTCATCATCACCGGGCACAGCAACAGCCCCAGAGCCCCAACTCCAACAACTGGGAGCAGGGAGCAACCCCAAGGGCACGGGGCAGGGAGGTGCTGAGCTGTTCCACAGGTCAAGAGAAGAGACACCACTTTCCAACCTCATCTGCACAGAAAGCAGGTAAGAGCAGCCCCGCCTTGGGCAACCTGCAAAGTTCCTGCATGGACATCTGTGAGCAGCAAGAGGAAAAAGAATCCAAAACCTCAGAGTTCAGGATCCAAGGACACTGCAGAACTACAGAAGAGAAAAACTCTGCTGCAAGCAGCAAGGTGTCTGTGGAGCAGTGACAGATTTCAGCAGGGCTCGAGCCACAGAACTGGTGCTTTCTGTGTCTGACCAGCATCAGCCCCCCTTCCTGGGGGCACATTCTTCCCCAAAAGGGCTTGGTAGCAGTCAGACAGCACGTGGGATCTCCTTGTTCTGCTGTAATCTCTCGGCAAACCTCACCCCAGAGATGATGGATGGACAAGATGCTCATTTCTTCTCGGGAAAAACCAAACCCACAGAAGAACTGAGGTCACACAGCCACGATTCTGAGAAGCTTTGATTCTGCAGTGCCCGCTCCCAGCAACGAGCACACAGGGCTTGGTGTACATGTAAAATTAAAATGGACCCCACTTTTCACAGGCAGTCGAGTATCACAGGGGATGAATTGGGGCTCTGCTTATACAGAGAAGCACAGAAACACCTGAACTCTCCATCCACTCCTGCAAAGCTGCACCGCTGGCTTTGCAGGCTGATTTTGCCAAGAGTGTTACAACAAAACCAGGGGCAAGAACAAGACCCTGGAGCCCTGACCCTGGATTTTCTGCTGAATCCCCTCTCCTGACTCCACTGCACAAAGAGTCAGGAATGGAAATTCCTGGTGCCCCCTTTAAATAGCCAACAAGGCCACCCTGAGCCCAGTGGAACACAGCAGCACCCACTGATCCTGGGTCCTCATAAAGACCCTGGAAGAGCAACACCCAAGAAGGGCCCTGAATAAATCCTTGGGCAAAAGGCTCATGCCAGGTTCCCTGCTGCCAGACACTGCACTGCTCCAGCTACTCAGGACAGATCAAACTGAAGCTCTGGCCCTACAGTGAACCTCCCAGAGCCCAGCTCCCTTCCCAGGTTTATGGAATGAAAAGGAATAAAATAAAACATTATCTTTCTGCACACGAGTGTTCTTCTCCCCGCAAAGAAGGATTAAGCACGAGCCCAGCAAAACTGAGGGGTGAGGCAAGGGCAAACACACCCCCCACTTGCCTACTGCAGAGAGGATGGGAAGCACTTGTCCCAAAAAAAAAAAAAATCTCCCAGCAACCAAAGGCCGTGGGTCCATTCAATCCCCGGCGACGGCGTCATCGTAACAAACCCCGACAACGAAGCGATTATGTTAAAAGCTGTCAAGGGCCACGCTGGCCAGAGCAGCCCTCTCACCAGCTTCAAGCAGCTTTTGCAGGGCAGGGGAAAAAAAAAAAAAA
>VXAY01004187.1:61653-87768 GCA_013399855.1 Oxyruncus cristatus
ATAATTCAATCAGCTCGGAAAAGTCTATTCCCCACTGATCCCAAGCGATCAGCCTTCATGTCGAAGGAACATTACATTTGAGTCGCTGAAGATTTTCGCTTTTTCTCCTTTTTTTTTTGCCTTCCCCTTTTTCATTTTTTTTTTTTAAAGCAAGAATTGAAAGGCAGCGAAGATAAGAACTGTGCTAAACTGGAACTGGTTCGCTCAGGGGAAGGAGGAACATAATACTCTTTCTTCAGACGCTGTTTGGAATCCAGCCCCAGAAAGCAACACGACAACGGTGACCAGTGTCTGACAGATCCTGAAAGGCAGGAGCAGGAGAGGACAATATGGGCGAGCTGGGTGGAGATGGGGCCAGGAGAAGGGGGAGGAAGGCTCTGGCAAGAGCTGTCAGGCAGCTCCCTCCCTTCTCTCCAGCTCTTTGCAGGCTTGGGGGCAACCTGAGGTTCAAAGCAGGCCGTGAGGACCCAGCTGCCCTGTGTCCCCCTGAGGCGGGACTGGGAACAGTAGGAAGGCGGTGGTGGAAAGCTAAAGAAGTCAGAAACTTAAACACACGGTCAGGTATTGAGCACTTCTTTAACGCTGGAAAGAAGAGGGGGATACTCTGCTGAGGTGAAAAAAGGAGCAGGGGAAGAGCAGAGTCACTTACTTTCAGCTACACAGTCTACCAGCAGCACGGAGAGGAGGTTCACGAGGGAGACCAGCGAAGACATCCCAGGGCTGGGAAGGATCCTCATCCTCTGCACCGGCCTTCGGCCCCAGCCGGGAGGGCTCCGGGTCAGCGGAACTCACAACGTCTGCCCAGCCTTGTCAGCACCTGTGGGGGCACAAAGGGGAGAGCACTGAGCGGGAGCTGGGTGGGCACAGGGGGCACAAGGGGCAGAGCACTGAGCGGGAGCTGGGTGGGCACAGGGGGCACAAAGGGCAGAGCACTGAGCGGGAGCTGGGTGGGCACAGGGGGCACAAAGGGGAGAGCACTGAGCAGGAGCTGGGTGGGCACAGGGGGCACAAAAGGGGAGAGCACTGAGCAGGAGCTGGGTGGGCACAGGGGGCACAAAGGGGAGAGCACTGAGCAGGAGCTGGGTGGGCAGAGCCGAGCAGAGCCCGAGGGGCAGTGGGGGCCCAAGGCAGCTGCTGCTCATGGTCCCTGCAGGGAGCCCAGGCTGCTCCATGAGGACCTGACCAGCTCCACGGCCCAGCAGACCAGTGGGGACACGAGGCTGGTGGGCTCCAGCTCCCTGCCTGGGCAGGTGCTGAAGCGAATCTCGGTGCTCGCGCTCACAGAGGGAGGGAACGGCGCAGGAAGGAGAACGGGAATCAGGAGGCACCAACCCCACAGAATCCACGTTTAAAGTTTAACACTCGTCAGCTGCTCTCCCTCCCCAGCCCGGGAGACGCAGCAGCACTGAGCAATGAGGTGTGAAGGGATGTGACCCGACAGGGCCCAGGGACCCTCTGAAAGGGCGATTCTTCCACAAAAACGCAGGGCGAAGAAGAAAAACTGAAACCTCACACGTGAGAAGCCCAGTAAGGAAGAAAAACAATCCCCCACCAAGAAGGAAGATGAAGCAGGGGATGTTTTCCCCGGGTCCCCTTTCATCTGCTGAGGATCCAAGTGGTTTGGGGAGGGATCCTCTGTGCTGTGCAGCACTCGCCCAACACAGCAACCCTGACCCTCAGCCTGGCATCGGTGTGGGTGTCCCAGAGCCCCTCTGGCATGGGAAACACACGCTGGAGAGATTCCAGGCTTCCTTCCACGGCTTTCGTTACAAGTCTGAGAGCCCCTGCTCCACTTGGTGCCTCAGTTTCCCCACTTGCAACACACAGAGGAACCATTTTACTGAGAGAACCCCCGGAGCAGGGGGCATCACATGGTCGATCCTGACGGATCAAGTAAACACAACCTCTAACGGATACGGGAGCGATTGTCTCCTGATCACCTCTGCCCGGGATGCGGCGGAGCGCGGCTGCAGGACAGAACCAGCACACCAGCACCGCTGCCACGGGGGAGAGGGAGCTCAGCACCCGCCTGCTCCCCTCACCCTGCCAGCACATTTCCATGGAGACAACTCCTGGCTCCAAAGGGAGCTTACAGCTTTATCCTGATCCCTGTGCAAAGCTGGGATGGCATTAAGGGAGCTGTATTCTTAGCCAGCACCCCAGTCCTGAGTGCCAATATTGCTGAACGCTTCCCTCAGTCACAGAGGTGAGCTCTGCCCCAGAAGGGCTGAAAATAGAGTGAAAACTGCAGCCACAACCTCCTCCTAGGGTTGGCAGCTCAGAGGTTTCCCAGCAGCCAGACTGAGCTCTGGGATAACGGCCCAGAGCTGTGGAAGGAGGCTCAGATCTGACAGATTCCTTCCCGCTATCGTTACCCCAATTAGAAATCAAACCCAGGGTTTACCACCTTTTGGAAAAAAGCCAGGTAGGAGATATTGCACAATGATCAAAGGCTTGGAAAGGACTAAGGGGATAGTGAGGCTGTTTAGGCTTTCTGATGCACATCAGGGTGGGAGACTGTCAGGACAGGCGGTGTGGAGGGGCATTTTAATCTTTTTCCGTCCCATTAACTCTCCAAGGCTGAGCTGTACAGAATTAAAAGAAAAGCCAGGATAAACAAGAAGTCCCCATATGTACTCAGCCCTAGAGAGCAACTTTTCAGACAGAAGCTTTGGACTTGCACTTTGAGGATTACAAAGCCTCTGCTGTGTGCTCCGTGCTCCTCCAGACCCATCGTGCTTCAGTGCTGGCTCGTGAAAACCGGGCATTAATACTGCTACAAAAAAGAGAAAAGATCTGGATTCTGTCACTGGGAATCTCTTCAAATGTTTGTTCTAGACACACTTAGAGAAACACAGAGGCTCCAGCCAGCCTTAACTCGTGGTTTTCAGGGTTCCAGGGCGCAGAACAACGCGCTGGGGTTTCTTTTGTTGCTGCAGAGAGCAGGAACATCATGAATAGCTGCGATGGTAACTGTTAATTAAACTGGGGATGTGGTACCGGTGCCAGCACAACAAATGGAGCCGTGTTGCTGCTCACTGGCTCTCCCTCCCTCCTGCTTCAGTCACGCAGCTCCCAGTTCCCACCAGCAAGGCTGGAAGGGAGAGGGCAGGAGCTGGAGAGAGCAACCATCCAAATCCACCCAAATATTTAGTGACATATGCTAAAATAAAACAAACCAAACCAGTGCTGGCTCAGCCACCGTTTCAGAAGCTCTCATTTTCCTTTATCAGAGCAATACATCCCCACCCCCCGCAGTCCTAAAAATGCCACCAAACATCTCCTTGAGCCTCATCTGCTCTCCAAATATTTCTCTTTATCAGAGCAATATAAACTACCCCCCCGTCCCCAAAAATGCCACCAAACATCCCCTTGGAGCCTTGTCTCCTCTCCAAATGCAGCACCAGTGTTGTTCCACAGCTCAGAGCAGCCAAGAGAATGCGCTGCTCCAAAGCCTCCAAAGGATGGAGCCGAATGCAGGAATGTCAGGGAAATGTTCTGCCTCCTCCGGAGAGAGGAGCCTGGCAGCTCCACTCTCTCACATCCAGCACGGCTTTTCATGCCATGTAATGGGCTCAGATGGAGAAGGTCTGGTAAAGGGGATACAGCAACAGCTCCAAGACTGGAGAAGGAGATGCCAGAGGGTGACACTTCCGCTCCGGTGCTAATGTGCTTCCCAGGCCCTTGACGGAGACAGAAAGTGCTGGCAGAGATATTAGGACGTGTCAGCTTCAATCCAGCAACTCATCCTTCAGAGCAGGTACATCACTGGCTGTCTCCCCCCGGATCCGGGATTTTCAGGACAGCAGGATGTGCTCCCACCTGGTTCCCCCGCGGATACCGGGGACAAGCTGGGACAGAGTTCGCTCTGCTCCCTTGGGAGAGCCCTGGCAATAGAGAGACTGGAAACACATTGATCCACTGCAAGATTCCCGCCTACAGGGCAGAACATGCCAGGCTTGGGACCAGCTGCCACCCAACAAGGCCCTCCTGCCCTCCCGGTGGGGCTGCAAAAGTGGGAATTGTTCTGGTGGGAGTTCAAATCAGACGGGCTCTGTCACCCATCCTCTGCCCTCCCCGTGGCACAGCTTACCTTGTCTGTGCTCTTTGGAGCAGGTTTGCTCACTCCTGCCTGTCCCTGAGTACCCAGCCAAGCTCCTGGCACCAGCCAAGCCAACATAATGGCAAACCCACACTAAATTCCCTGGCACAGGATCCCCTGCAACACAAGCAAACCACCTAATAGACCTCAATCCTTGCTAAAGAATGCAATTAAGTGAAGCCATGGCCCCCAGTGAGGTCAGATTTGTGCTAGATACGGTCACATTTCAGGAATAAGATTAATTCTTACAGTAAAAGAGCTCCTGTAAGACATTCATTCTTGTGTGCTGCCTAATCTCTAGCTCTGAGCATGACCGTGTGCGCAGCTTTGCAAGAGCTGAGCCCGGGGTCTTGAAGAGCATTATTAAAAATAATAAAACTCAGAAGCGTCTGCAAGAAGCAGCTTCTCACTGCAGCTGCTCCAGCCGGGATGGAGCCAGGGACGTGCAGGGACCCAAGGGTGCAAGGCACAGAGGGTGAAGTGCTCAGAGGCACCTACATTTCTTAAGAGCTTAAGTTCCACTGAGAGTCAAAGGGACTTAATCTAAGCTGCTGTAAGATGCTTTTGAAGATTTTCCCCCCGGTTAACTCCCATTTCAGAGGGTGCTGGATACCTTATGCCCTTAAGCGACTTTAGGTATCCCAGGGGATACAGGAGGAGGGGGCTTTATCTACAGATTGAGTTGATTACCTTGGTCCCCACTGCTTACAGGGGGACACGCTGCTAAAAAACAAGTGTCTGCACAGTTATGGACACTGGGATGGGTCAGAGCCGGGCAGGGCTTTTCACACAATCACAGAATCATGGAATGGTTTGGGTTGGAAGGGACCTTAAAGATCATCTTGTTCCACCCCCTGCTATGGGCAGGGACACCTTCCACTAGACCAGGTTGCTCCAAGCCCCTTCCAACCTGGCCTTGGACCCTTCTAGGGTTGGCGAGTTCACAACCTCTCTGGGCAACATTTTGCCCTTTGTTACTGTTTCTCAGCCCCAATGGAGCCGGTAATTGAAACATTAGCTCTGCATTAAAAAAAACCCTCAACAAACAAGAGGGAGGGACCCCAGTTCATTTTAGATTCATTACAATATAACAACTTGGAAAAAAAAAAAAAAATCACAAAGAAGCATTTGGGCTTCTCTTCTCTTCCACCTGCCCGTGAAAAGGAGAACGGGGATTTTAAAGAAATTCTCTGCAAAAGAAGTTCCACCCAGATCTAGGAGATTATTAAATATCTTCATTTTCAGCAGCTGCTGTGGGAGAATTGCTCCCATTAGGCACATCAGTTGAAGCAAATACCTTGCAGGCAGAGGGCTGCACTGAGGGCTCTTCCTTCCAGCAGCACCAGCTTAGTTTGTGCTGCCTATTAACAGAGGTCAGTGGGTCACTTCATTTCCTTCCAGCAACCTCTTTAAACAGAGAAAGAAAAGCTTTTAGCACAACCACCAGCTCATTTGTCACCTCCCCTGGGGAGGGGAGATATGAAATTTGAATTCACCACCCCACAACTCCCGCTTGCTCCTACCCAACACCCTGCCCTCGGCAAACCCGACCTCACCAGGGCTGGGATAAGGAAACCTGGCACTGGTGGTTTGTTCAAGGTGAGTCCTGGCCCAGGAGCCCACCCTGGCACCTTTCCCGTGGGTTCTGGGGAGCAATGCTGGCTCTGAAAGCCTGCACGGCCCATGTCACGGAATTACAGGATGGTTTGGGTTGGGAGGGATCTTAGAGATGATCCAGTTCCACCCCTCGCCATGGGCAGGGATGCCACTCCCTGGATCAGGGTGCTCAGGGCCCCCATCCAAGGTGGTCTTCAGTATCTTCATGGATGGGACGTCCATACTCAGGTTGCTTTGCTGGCAAGCATTTGGCTCTTTCCTGGGGAAACAGAGCATGAAGAGAGGAGCTTCAAAGTACATGTTTCTGACACCTAACTCGTAACACACTGACCAGCCCTGTTTAATGGGCAGGGAGAGACCACAGCCACCTGAAAGGGTTGGTGGCAGGGAGGGAGATGCTGCCTCTGCTCCAAAAGCTCGACCCCAGGTCTTGGTTAGACAGGAAAGCCCCGAGGAAACTCACCCAGAGATTAGGTCTGCACACAGCAGCATCACTGCTGCTCACAGGATTAGCTCCTGGCAGAGGAAAAACCAACCAAACCTGCCAACCACAAGAGCAAAGTGCCAAAAGTCCAGCAAGTCCCAGTGCCAGAGCCGGGCACATCCTTTCCCCACACCAGGGAGACCCTGCAGCCCTCCCTGTGCCTGCCGAATCCTGCTCCTCAGGCCAGCAAAGCCCCCAAAATAACTCTGCCTTCTGGGCCACTTCATCTCAGCAGAGACACCCTGGTTTATGTGGAGCCTGTTGCTGCTGAGAGGATCAGTCTGGGCTGGGGCACAGGGGGCCGTGGTGCTCCCATATCCCATGGGATCCCCTTCCCACAGCACTTCAATACACCTTAATTAAACAAACACAACCCCCGGGACCAGCAAAGCTCACCTCAAGACTAAATGGTGGCTTTAGCTGCCTGGTTCCAAGGGCTGTGCACAAAGGACCGATCCCAAAAGACTCCTGATTGTGCCCAAAAGTCAGTCCCTTACCCTCTAAAACTGCTGGACACAGTTGCTGTTCTAGGCTCGAATTCCACTCCCCAACCCACTTCAAAACACAGGCCATGGGCTTGGCAAACACAATTAGAGCAGGCAGCAGAGATCCTTCAGAGTGAAGCACGGCTGTTTATCTATCACCGAGCTACTTAGATCTTAAAAAAATATTTACAAGAAAGAGGCAGAGTATTATCTTCCACGGGGAAACAAACACAGATGGAGGAAAAAAAAAGAGCTTTGATCAGGACTGTCTCGGTCCTACTCGCTGCTTTTCATCCCCAGATCTCCAAGTGCTTTAATATGACAGTATTATCCCTTTTTACAACATGGGAAACCAGAGGAAACTGCACAGTAAGACAGTTGACTGTGTTTGCACGCACACACACGCACACACAATATTTTTCCTCCTTCCTGCACCATTTCTGGTCCTCCCGCATGTGTGAAGTGCCCAAGCAACAGGCAAAAGGGGCATTTTGGGGCGTAGCAATGCAGGTGTTGCAAGAGATGTTACTCCTTGCCCAGGGGTGCAATGGCACACTAAGGGTTAAGCTGTGG
Organism: Oxyruncus cristatus; assembly: GCA_013399855.1. NCBI lineage: Eukaryota > Metazoa > Chordata > Aves > Passeriformes > Cotingidae > Oxyruncus > Oxyruncus cristatus. The sequence continues at coordinate 68,915 of VXAY01004187.1, forward strand.
TCGCTGCAGGAGAAATGAGACAGGAGAGCTCCGAGTTGGGCTTGAAATCGTCAGGAGAAATTAATTTCCCCCCACCCTGTCCCCCGCAGTGACAGCTCTGACAGGCAGTGATGTATCACAGAGCATTCAGCAGGTGCAGCACAGCACGGACAGGGCAGAGGGGACGTCGCTGCAGCCGGAGGGATGCAGCAGCGAGGGGATGAGGACAAGGAGGAGGAGGGGGAGGGTGAGGAGGAGGAGGAAGCACAGCTCCCATGGCCTGGCTGCACCCTGACAAGTCCAAGCCCATCCACGCTTTGGGGTGCTGCAGCCAGAGGAGGACCCCAAAGGACCTCCCCTGCAAAAAGTCAGAGGCGGCACCGTGGCAGCACCACTGAGAAGGAGGCAATGCTGGAGCCACCAGAAACGCCAGGAGCATCCTCCAGAGTTGGGCTGAAGATGCGGCTTCTCCTCTCCCTCTGTGCGCACAGGGCAGGGCAGGGCTGGGCTATCCTCTGGGATGCACTAAGGGAAGGATCGACACAGGACGACGCTCCCCTCCACCCCATCCCCTTCCCCTCGCTCCCACACAAACACATCCCTCAGCACTTCCCAACACACCCTCACGATCCCCGCCGAGCGCCCGACGGCATCAGCGATCGTCAACTAAATTGCCTTGTGGTTCAGGGCAATACTTTGCGTTTCTTCTTGCAGGCCTCGGAGCTTTATTTATTTATTTAGGGAGTCATTCATCATTAGCCCCAGCTCAGCTGCCTGACAGACCGGGAGCTCCTCGGGGCACATCCCGTCTCCACGCCTGCCACGCGCGCGCCGACAGCGCTGGGTAAATAACCGTCCGTCAGCCGCGTCCTGCAGCATCCTCAGCTCAGCGAGGGGAATAAACGTCCTGCCAGGAAATAACGCTGAAATCACCAGCGTCCCCCTCCCAGAGCACCTGCACCCCCAATGCCTGGGAGCCAGGCTGATGGGTGGTGCTGGGTTGCAGCAGATCCTGAGCGACCTGCTCAGGACTGGTGGGGGAACCCAGGACTCTGATCCGCGCTCAAGTCTCGGGGCAGTTTGGAGTGCCACAATATAAGAAGGATTTGTGGTCACCACTGTACATTTGAGTGTACAATGGTGGCCACAGAGATAGGAAAGGATCTAGACAGGAAGTCATAAGAGGAGTGGCTGGTTCAGCTGGAGCAGAGGAGACTGAGGGGAGACTCCTCGGGGGCTGCAGCTCCTCCCGAGGGCAGGCAGAGGGGCAGGGGCTGAGCTCTGCTCTGGGACCAGGAACAGGAGCCAGGGAACGGCTGGAGCTGTGCCAGGGGGGCTGGGATGGATCTCAGGGAAAGGTTCTTCCCCCAGAGGGTGCTGGGCACTGCCCAGGCTCCCCAGGGCAGTGGGCACGGCCCCAAGGCTGCCAGAGCTCCAGGAGCGTTTGGACAACGTTCTGAGGGACAGGGGGGGTTGTTGGGGTGTCCTGGGCAGGGCCAAAAGTTGGACTGATAACCCTTGTGGGTCCCTTCCCACTCAGGATATTCCATGATTCTATGAATATACTCCCAACTTCTGACCAACAGCACCAGCCTGCAGGTCCTTCAGATACACACTGTCCCTTGCAAGAGAGGTGACATCACTCACAGCCACGTTGGTTACTGGCAACCTACAGGTCGGTGTCCGACTAGGCAAGTCCTCCCTCTGAAACTCTTGCAGTGGCAGGAGCACTGACACCTCTCCCTGTCCCACCATCCCTTCTCCAGCCTGGGCAATGCAGCCACAACCATCACTGGGGCCTTTTCCAAATCGGAGATACAACGCACCAACGAACACAGCAGAGGGGAAAAAGAAAAAAAAAGACAGAAACTCAACGAAGAGCCCAACCAAACATCCGCTCACCACCAGCAAAACTGCAACAGCCTTTCTCACGTCTGGAGTCCAAGCTAAGGAAAAGCCTTTTTCCACCCCAGATCTAATGCAGGTTCAGATCAGCTGCACATTCCTGGAGAGGAAAGACTGCCTGGACTCACATCTGTGCATGTCCAACTAAGAACATATGAGGAAACCACTGAACAACGAAGAACCAGCACTTTCCTGACTTACAGCATGGTACAAAGATGACCTGTACTGGGAAGAGCCCATCCAGATGGCATCAGTCCCTCTGAGCAGGCTAATCCCTCCAGCTTTGGCTTACTGCTCCCTTCCCATAGAAACTTGGATGCCGCTGCATCTTGCGACCTTCTCCACCCTCCAAACGGCTCTGCCAGGTCTGCACGGGGACTCCCTCTGTGTCAGCAGCAGGAAGGAGTGGTGGCCCCCTCCTCCACCCCAAAACCCCTGTCAAACAGGGGGTCAAACACCATTCCTGGAGGTGACATCGATGCTCCTTGCCAACGGCAGCTCAGCTGCTGAGAGGAACCTGCCTGGCCTTCCTCCAGCTCCTCCGCAGTTTTCTGCTGCCCTCTGAGAGCAACTTCGGTTGCTTTCTCACAAAATTACTGAAAAGTCTTGTGCAAACCCTCCCTTGAGGACAAGCAGTGGGCTCCCAGCCCCAGCAGCCAGGCCAGGAGCACAGGAGGCCAGTCCCTGCCCCACAGAGGTCCATCACTGCAGACAGGACTTTGGTCAAGGGAGGCAACCTGCCCACCTACTGCTGCCGTGAGCTGGCGCCCAAGCAAAGCGTCTTCCACCAGCCTTCAGCCCGAGCAGAAGGAAAAAAAAAAAAGAAAGAGAGATGAAAAATCGAAAGGAAGAAAAAACATTCCAGAAAGTTAATGAGGAACACGAGGGTGCTTTATCAGTTCCGGCTCGGAGGGCTGGACGGGTGTAGGATGTCACCAGCCCTCGCGCAAGAACGACCTTCTCATTACGGGCGATCGCCGATCGATCGCCTCCATCTGTCGTCTTCATCAGCGCTCAGATCCTCCACTGAACCCAACACCAGGCAGCCCAACGGGATCCGAGGAAGGGGGTGGCAGTGAGACCCTCCTGGTGCTCCCAGCAGAGCTTGCCCCCCTGTGCAGGCGCCCCCTCTGCCACCGGCATCCCCCCAGGGAGGGCAGAACCAACAGCCCCAGATTTTGCAAGGCTCATTTCTATCCCCACGCAGACACAGGCCCCAGTAATTTGAGTCACAGAAATAAGCCCCAGAATCCCTGAACGACACACATGGACACACCTCACACCAACACCAAAATACAAACTCTCTCCAAAACACGGCACCCTGGGAAATTTCAACCAGCCACTACAGAGCCAGGCAAGGACCCTGCTCCCACACAGCCCACTGAACCCAGAGGGGCTCCTGGTGAGGATCTCAAAGTTGCTCTGAATTTACACTAAGACAGAGGAGAACGTGACTCCCTGATCTTAGGGTCCCCCATGGCTGAGATGCAGAAGAACTGCCCTTGCTTTCTCATTCTGGAAGAGGCAATGAAACCCCAGAGGCTGGAACACCTCAAGCCCACCTACAGGCAAGCCAAGAGCCTGGGGAAACAAAAAAAAAAAAAAAAAAGGAAAAAATTTCCTTCTTATGGCCCATACACCTCCTGGTCACTGCTGTCTGCACACCCCCGGGCAGCCAGGCTGGGAGATGCCACGGGGTTGCTGCAGTCCCTGGGGAAGGATGGAGCTGCACACACACACACTCTGCTTATCAGTGAAAAACAAATGAGAGGAAATAAAAGTAGTGAAGCAAACACACAAAGTTTCTCCTAATTGCTATTTGGTGGTAAATGAAAATCACTGTGGCAACAGTGCAGCTGTTTGGTTTCCTCAGCCCATGGAAGAGGTAGAGTTGTGTGAGGAAGGGATGGATGAGACAGGAGGGTGAGTGGCTGCTCAAATCCCCCTGCCAGCGAGGACGGGCTCCTGAGCCGCAGTAAGAAGGATAAAGAGGCTTGTCTTTCTTTGTCCACAGCGCAGAGCTGGCTGCATCACCACGGCTTGCATCTTGCTGATTAGTGACCAGCAAGGAAAGCTAATCAAGGTTATTAGGAAGTGCTGTCTTCCCTGGGTTGCACAGCTGCCTGCTTGGGAGGACACAGGTCAATGTGGCTCCCACAGCCACCGGCCCATCAATGCCTCCAAGATGTCTTTTTTCCACCCCAGGATCGAGTGTGCTGCCATCAAGCCCCACACAGAGTGCACCCCTTGGGTACCAAGGGCACAGGAATGTCACTCCTGGGCCTCCCCTCTCTAGATTGCCCTGCCTTCTCCTTCAGCCTTCGCTCCCTCCCCACTTCCTCGCCAGGCGCTCCAGCCCTGCCAACCAACACAGGGGGTTAAACTCCATAAAGAGGATTTGGGTTTGAGCTTGCAAGACAGAGGATGAGCAAATCCCTTCCCTTGCTCTGGCAGGAATCCTGTGTCTCAGACCCACCAGCCAGGGGAGATTAAGAAAGGAGCAGAGAAAGAAAAAACCCCATCCATCACTTGCTGCCTTGATCTCATCTGAATTTAAGAGCTAAGCTGGGAGGATGCTGGGTCACTGCTTAGGCTGGTGGAGCCCTGCAGACCAGCAGACACCAGAACAGACTGGAGAGATTCTTAGGCTGCACTGCTCAAGGTCAGCAACGGGGTTAGGAAGCCACATCCACGCTCCGTGCTTGCTTTCCCTCTGGTTTAATTCTGGGCTGTCTGTCTAGGGAAGCCTCTGGCTCTTGTCACATCCTTGCAGAGAGCCCTGGCTGCAGCGGGTGCCTCCAGGAGTTACCTTCGTGCATTGACTGAAGCCCCACAGACCACACCAATGTGCAGCAATGCCCGGGTGACACCAGCCAGGAGCGATTCCGAACCGAGCGGCTCGGCCAGGCAGGGCTCTGCTGCCATTTTCATCTTCCATATGAGATGTAAAATTAACAGGCTGCTAAATAGGCAGAAACTGGGAGTAACCCCATCCTTGTGATCTCAGCTGGCTGGTTGACTTCTATTAAACATGATATTCCTCCCTTTCTGCTCTGAGCAGCTGTAGCTTCATGGTCCTGCCACGCCAACAGACATCCCAGCCTAGAGGTGGCTCCTTCCACTGGATGGGATACAGCAATCCCAGCCACACCAGGGATGCATCAGAGCTGGCTTAAAACATTTACAAGCATTCAGAGATTGATAACATCCCTCCTGGAGCAGGCTGTAGGGAAGGAGCTCGTGAGAGCACCATGGGAGAACCTTCCCATTACCCAGGATTCAAGAAGCCTCCACCTGCTCGGCACGTCGCCTCCTATTTCACTTCAAACCAGCATAAGTGGGTTTTTTTTGACAAGCTGCTGAGATCATCTCGGTGTCTTTGCAGCAGTCGATCACGACAAGGATCAGGCAGGGAGATTTTTTTCCGAGTAGGCTGGCTGAGTGTTCACGGCAATGTTTTTGTGATGCCGAGCAGCAGCACCCGCGAGGAGCGGGCCATGAATTAAACATGGGATAATATTTACTCGGCAGGTGAGGACCGTCAGCACGCACCGGGCTCTGCCTTGCCGGCGAGGAGCACTCTGTGCGTCCTCCATTTTCAGCAGGACAAGGAAGAGCACTGCCTTGGAACAGCAGATGCCTTCCCTCGTGCTGAGCAGGAGGTTTCCAGGGCCTCCGACCCCTCTGCCTGCTCAGCCAGTGCTCGGGAATGACTCGTCCATCTTCGGAGGCACCGAGCCAAACAGGAATGGGTCCAACAACAAGTCTCTCCTTCAGACACGCAGAAGCCACCATATTGCAGAAAATGCCTTTATTGTCACTGCACCATCTGGAGTTGCCAGGAAATGCAACTTTTTTGTCCCCACCAAAGGGGGAAATCTGCCATCCCCTGAAAGGCAGAACTCCCGCTTTCTCCCGGCACCAGGGAGAAGAGATGGGTGAACAAGAGCTGAGCCCCCCACAGCACCTTCAGGATTTATAAGCCCCACTGTCTCTGCTCTTGGGAGACAACCTACAGCCTCCCCCTTGGAATCCCAGAATGGTTTGGGTTGGAAGGAACCTTAAACATCATCTTGTTCCAGAACCCTACCATGGGAAGGGACACCTTCCACTAGAAGGTGGAAGCCATCCCAGCTCAGACCTGTCAGCACCACTCAAGGGTTCCATCTTGCTCGAAAACACAGTGTCTTGTGCTTAAATTCCCTAAGACCAGAGGAGCTGAGAACCCCCCACTCTATCTCTTTCACCAGAAACTGGGCACAGTGTGGCTGGTCCAGAGGGGCACCTGGAGCATCTCCCAGTGGGGGGACATTGCTGGTGCTCCATGGGAGAGGCCATCTGGGGCTGAGCCAGGCAGACGGGGACCTGGGGAACAGCCCACGGATGGGAACACCATGCCTGCAGGTTTTTAGGAAGGTCAGGCAGCCAGCGACTCAGGAAGCACAGCCCAGGGATGGGAACACCACTACTGCAGGTTTTTAGGAAGGCCAGACATGATGTGCCTCCCACTTCCAAAGGCACGATGCTGCCCTGGGCCAGTGAGAGCGACTAATTGACCTTCCAACCTCCCTTCTGTCATTACTTTCTACGATTTTACAACCTCTCTAAACGGTTCATTTATCCTGAGTGAATTCCTGCTGCATCCCGCTCATCAGCCAGCTGGGCAGCACCTTTCTCCAGCCACCCCGTGTGAGGGCAGAGCTGCTCTAGGTGCACAGCTGGACCCAGCACAGGGGCAGCAACGGGGCAGAAAATGAGGGGTAGGGGGAGCCCCAAACAACCCTTGCTGAAAAAAACAGTGTGAAAAAGCATCTTAAATCCCACAGCTTCAGGCCTGTTTGTTGGCCTGAATTAAGCCCAGACCCTGAAGGCGATACCTCGTGGCCAGGGCGCTCTTGCCTTGGAGGGGTCAGTGTTCCCAGCAACAAGGACACCAATTAAAGCTTTTAACGATGCAAGCCCAGGACCTTGCTGAGCCCGGAGCAGCCTCTGCCCAAAGCTCTCCCTGCTAATAACCCGGCGCTGCGGCCGAGCCACGGGTGCTGGGCCGCCTTAAATATTTATGACAGTCGCAGATCGCTCCTTTCCTCCCCATAATGATGCCCTCACGTGCTCCCTCCCAGCACAAGTCCGTGAGTGCCCTGTCACTGCTCGGGCAGAAAGCACCAGTCTCCTCCCAGTGCCTCCAAGAGCATCGGCACGTCTCTGGAGCAGCAAGGCAGCGTGCCAGGGAGGGATTTTATTCTGTTTTTTGAGCCTCCCCCCCAGCCCTTTCCCACTACAGCCTCGGCTCAAGTTCTCTCGTTAATCTAATTGTTCTCCTAATGAAGATCTGCAATTCCTCAAACATTAATTACCAACGGCAGCAGCAGCAGCAGCAGCTGTGGAACAAGAGCTCCCTGTTCCTAATAATACGCTTCACACTTTCGCCTGCCACAGCTCAATTTAGCTTTGCGTGATTTGGCTGGGGGCAGATAAATAATATTCCAGCTATGGGGCTCTGCAGACAAACCCAGGAGGAGGCAAAGCTCTCCCCACACCCCGGGTGCTTCAGAGCATTGTAGGTCCTCAGCTGGCTGCTAAAACCCCCTGGTTTATTCCACCTGCATCTCCCTGGCCCAAGGCTGCGCCTCCATCACGGCACCGTCTCCATCCTGCAGCTTTCGGGAGGCGTAAAGAGCTCTGCGAACAGCCAGGCAGGGGAAGCTGGGAGGGAGAGAGAGACGCTGCATCCCCATCCCCGTCCCCGTCCCCACACTGAGCACCACGGCAGTTCAAATAAACCAGCAAGAAAGTGAGAGCACAGGCAGGGAGGGAGCGCAGAAGTGGGATGGGCTCGGGCGGTCGGGAATGAGTCAGGGGATGGAGGAGGAGGGAAGTGGGAGAGCAGCTGAGGGAGGGCGAAGCTCCAGCCATTATTTGTTTCACTCACAGAAAAACGGAAAATAAACGAAGAGGAAGGTTCGTGGGGATTGGGAAACTCGAGTAGGACTGCAGGGCTGGGGGAAAGCTGGCATGGCACACGGATTCCACAACCCCAGGACCCTGAGCATGATCCCATTGTGCCCACAAACCAGCAATAGTTTTGGCTACAGCTCTGGAGATGAAGGAAAGAACAAGCACACAGGTGCAGAGCCAGCAGCAACACTGTCATTGAAATGTGGTGAGGCCCTGGCACAGGTTGCCCAGAGAAGCTGTGGCTGCCCCATCCCTGGAAGTGTCCAAGGCCAAGTTGGATGGGGCTTGGAGCAACTTGGTCTCATGGAAGGTGTCCCTGGCCATGGCAGGGGGTGGAACAAGATGAGCTTTAAAGTCCCTTCCAACCCAAACAATTCTGTGCAACTGAATTGCAACTTATGACAATCGTACCCCTCATCCACCATGATCCATAATGCTGCCATGGAAAAACACTGTTCCTGTTCACTAAGGTCAACCCCTTCCAATCCATCACCACCTCCAGCCCAAGGGCACATGGAGGGAGTGGGAAGGAAGCCATGCCCAGTCAGAGGAGAGCTTCCAGCCAGGTCCCTCCTTACAAAAGAGGCTCAAAACCACGGGTTAGGAGAAGCAGCTGGAATGGCCGGAGCCAGGAAAAGCTGCAGTATCCCCTTCTCGCCAGCACTGTGCAGCCAAAAATACACAAGGGGAACAAAACAACACACACACACATACACAGAAAAAAAGCCCACAAGAGTTTTCACTGACAAAAGCAAACAAATAGATTTGTGAATAAATATTGATTTGACAGGAAGTGAGACAAACCCTTCCAAAAGCACTCGCTGGCACCGGGTCCCTCTCCCAGCACAATGGGCAGCCGTCATCATTTCATGGGTGCCTTTGCACAGTCGTCAGCTTGAGCCACTTCAGGGTTTTGGTTTGTGGGGTTTATTGGTGTCCCCTGTGCCAGGCACTGGCATCGTCTTGAGCAATCTCAAGAAGTAAACACGGTTTGAGGAGCCTGTGCTGGGCGAGCAGCACAGCGAGCAAAAAAACCCCACTATTCACCCTAATATCTCTCCAGGAGGGGAGAGGTGGCCAGTTAACCCTCTCCAGCACTACAGGCTCAGTTTGGTCTAAAGGAGTTAAATCTTCCTTCAGCCAAAGCTCAGGGCTGAGTCAGACCCAGAGTCAGAGGGCGATGGGCTGCTGCTTCACTCGCTTTTTCCTGACCGCAAACACATCTGCACATACCCTGGTCCTACACACACACACACACACACACACACACAGAGGCCTTTCATCCCGGGAAAACCCCTCACAGCACTGTTGCCTTGCCAAAATTAATTACCATGCCCATATGGGGAATTTCAAGACTTGGTTCCCACTACAAAGCAGGCATCTCCGGGGGAGACGGGTGGGAGAGATGGGCACCGGTTCCTCGACGGCAGCACTGGGACTGTGGGGGGATAGCCCAGATACAGCACACAGCAGGGACCTGCCCTTCCCCTGCCTTGCAGAACCCTTCGCACTGGGTTAGGAAACCTCCTGCTGAACCCTACTTTGTCTCCTGTAGACCCCCAAGAGCCACCCTGGTGCAGTGAAGACCAGCATCGCTCGTATTCGGTGGCTTCCCACTTAATTCCCAGCCTCGCCCTGCTTATGGGATTCGAGGGAGGGAATAAGGTGGCAGATTTCACCCGATTCACCCCCAGAACCACCACGTCAGGGAGTCTCAGGTCATTGCAAACCGGCTGGAGATGGGCAGAAACACCCTGAGAAAGGCGTAGGTGCTGCACCCCGGAGCTCATCGGGCAGCGACCGCTGGGCACACACGTGATTTCCGGGTGAGCGTCTCAGCACGGAGCCTGCACACCTCCAAAAAAAAGAAAGGTTTCCTTTGTTCAGCTTCCTCCCAGCACAGCAAAAGAAATCCCAGCCCCGCGAGTGCCGTGAGGGGCCGGTGACGCCGATCGCAGCTTTCCTGCTCATTTCGTTTTCAATGAGTGAATTAGCAGGCAGCCAGCTGACTCGAACATCCCCTTATCTCTGCACCAAGCTCGCTGCCGAGGATTTGCATAATTTTAATCTTTCCCACCAATGAGCGTGAAAAAATTAGTTTTCCACTATTTTATCTTCTATTTGTGTTCAATAAACAGAGCTGGCGGCTTTGCGCCGTGTATTTATACTGGGAACCGTGAGGAAGAAGGAGGGGGAAAATCTCCCTTCTCCAGCACCAGGCCAGGTGGAGGGTTGAACCAGAGGAGGGAGGTTGGGGGAAGGCTCTGCAAAACTGCTCCACAAACTGCAGCTGTGGAGATGGATTTGAAGCCCAAATGTCCTTATCCAATCCCAGTTGTTTTCTCCAGAGTCCCCTTCCTATCTCCCAGTTCCAGCTGCCAGGCTTCCTCCCATCATCAAGACCTTTAATTTCCCTCGCAAGCAAAGAGTTGGCTGGACTCGCCCCGAATACAGGCTCCAGATCCCAAGAACATCAGGACTCCAGGGATGGGGTGAAAAGTGCACCAACAATGAGGTCCCACCTGGAGAAACCTCCTTGTGTTTCCACAGGGAACTGTGGGGACAGGGTCACCCCAGGTTCCTGCTCACGTTTCTGCGCCTAAAGAAGGTTTGGGCTCCTCGATCTCGGCTCTGCAAGCCTGGTCATACTCAGCAGTGCCAATTCAAACCCTTTGCCATCCTCCCGGGCACACAGGGCACAGCCCAACCTCACACCTGTCTCTTTTTGCAGGATCCTCCATCCCTCTTCATGGAAAGAGGGAGCCACGCAGAAAATCGCCGCCGCCAACCACAGAGCTCTGGGTGATTTTTAATTTTATGCTTTAAAGGAAAAGCACACACCAAATATTAAGCTTGCCTGTTTAAAAAAAGGCACTTAAAAGAAAAGGCTCCTGCTTTTGCCCTTTCTGCTGCAGAACGAGAGCACCATTTTGAGGAGCACGCAGCAGCAAGGGATGCACGTGGAGGCCTGGATCCCACACCGTGAAACTGCTGGATTACATCTGGAACCAAGGCTGCTCTGAGGGAAAAGAAAACGTAGGGAAAACTGAGGCTCTCCTTGCAGGTTCCCCATGCTTAAGCAGGGTGGAAGGCACAAACACAGAAACAATTTTGAACTGCCTTTCCTCCCTGTGCAGCCGAACACAGGTCAGGGCACTCATCAGCCACGAGCAGCAGCACATTTTCACCACGTCCAGTAAACCCGGGCCAGCCTTTGTCCCAGTGTTGCAAAACGTGGAACACGTAAAATTTTCTTAAGAAAGGATGTTCTTTGATCTTTGACCTTGGTATACCTTCAAGCCTAACCAACAAGAATGGAGATTTAATCCATGGAACAGAGAGCAGCCAACAAGCTCTAAGTGGTGTCCAGGTGCTCGCTGGTAGAATTGCCTTTTTAAGGTTTAGGGCTGGACGCGCTTCAATGATCTCAGACCTAGTGGGGGAAGAAGGATGTACCACTACTGGACACAAAGAATGCATAATTTACGGGCCACGAGGACATCTGGCAGAACTCTCGAGATAAAGAAGAAACTAATAAAGCCAACTCTGCAATTGTGCTGAAATGAGCTCCAACGGGGTAAATGGTAAATCTGGCAGGGGGAGATCATGACCACCAACTCACAGACCACTGACCCAAGAAAATCCCTGACCCAAAAGAAGAGAAAGATCGAGCATGGGGACTAATTAGCATGAGAAGCAAGAGAATCATTAAGCAATAGAAGACAGGATACTAATTAATAAGAGGACTATGTAACTTGTAGCCAAACTAATTCCTAGTTAGTTTAATTAGTGTAGCCAACACTAATTCCTTTGCTTGCTAAAATGTATAAATAGTAAAAAGTTTTGGTAGATGGAGTGTTTGATTTGTGGAACCCCACTGAGCACCCAGCTTGGGCAACTCTGAAATAAATAATCAATGTCTTTCTTGGGTCTGTCATCATTGGCTTGCTGCACACCACGAATATGATCTTTGCAGATAACATGGGGAGGGGGCCCAAGGAGGTCCAAAAGTGCAGGGACTAACGGCACTGGGGTGACTCACAGGACTGGTCCCCACAGTTACAGGGCCAGGGGCTCCCCCAGGCACTTGCTGTGAGTCCCCCATAATCAGCATGGAGAGGACAGGGCACAAGGAGCCCGGGGCGAGGTGGGTGCAGCCTCCCCGAGGAGCCCGTTTCCCCCTCTCCCTGCAGCTCTTCCCGCTGATCCTGGACTCCACACGGGCCTCTCCCTGCCACCAGCTCATCTGCACCCAGAGGTGCAATTACCTTCCATGGGTTCTCCATTTGTGCTCTAGGAACCATGTAATTTTCTAGACCAAAAACATAATTAAAGAGTCGGAGCGCCCTGGAACAGAGCCCTCTCTCCTGCCGCCACTCTTATCTTCTCTAAAAATACCCCGGCCAAGGGTCAGCTCATGGCAGGGCTGAGCCATGGCAGGAGGAGCAGCCCTGCTGTGATGGGTGTCCTGCGAGGGGAATGCACCCAAATGCCCCCACTTTGGCTCCAAGAAGGGGCGGCCCCGAGGGGAACCAGCTTTGCTGCCGTCGGGGCTCCGCGGGGTCGCCCATGCAGGGAAAGGTTAATTCAGATTTAACTTCTAATGCGGTTTATCTAACCAATTTTAAAGCCTTGGGCAGAGAGACTAATTGAGAATTAAGGGGACTTTGATGATCACTGCTCTTCCAGCAGAACCAATCTGGGGTTGAATCCAGTTTATTCCAAGATAAATCCAGTCTTCCAGATGAGATGGAAAGGCGCACTTCCACAGGGGAATATCAGACCCCAAAGACACCGGTTTTTCCCTGGAAAACAACAAATCAAGCTGTGGCTGCAGTCCAGCTCCAGGAGGAGTTGAAGATTTAGGAACTTTTCCAACCGGGGTGTTTCCCAGGTGCAGGAGGTGCTGACGCCACGGGTCCTGGACACAGATTAATGCTTCTCCAGCCACCACCAGCCAAGAGGGCTCAAAGCACAGCTCTGGAGGTGAAAGAAATCTGGGGCGAGACACGGGGCTGGGGGGCAGGAAGAACTCCAGCTCCAAAAAGCACCGAGGGCTCTGCACACCTGAGCCCCCCTAAACACTGCTGTGGGCCCCTGGATGGCAACACACAGAGGTTTGATATTTCACAGGGTCCCAGAATGGTTTGGGGTGGAAGGGAACTTAAAGCTCACCTCGTTCCACCCCCTGCCATGGGAAGGGACACCTTTCACTAGACCAGGATGCTCCAAGCCCTGTCCAACCTGGCCTTGGACACTCGGATCATTGCAGCGGGCACAGGATGTCCAGCTGTGTATAACCAGACCCACAACTGCTCAGAGCAGGAAGACAGGGACATGCCATGCTGGTCTCTCGGCCTTCCCTGTCCTGCTGCTCCCAGAGGAGAGCCCGAGACACAAGAATGCATGGGCTGACAGACACCAAGGCACACAAGCCTGCACAGGAGGCAGGCATTTTCCAGAAGGTGAGAGGCAACCCAAAAAAATAAACCCTCGCTGCTCATGAAATAGAATTATGGAATCACAGAACCCTTTGGGTTGGAAGGGACCTTAAAGCTCACCTCATTCCAACCCCCTGCCACGGGTGGAACCTTCCACCAGACCAGGTTGCTCCAACCCCCACCCAACCCGGCCTCGGGCACTCCGAGGGGCAGGGCACAAACTCAGCACGAAGGAGCAAAGCTGGAGCTCCCCAAGCACCCAGCATGCCCGCCCTGCTGCGGGAAGCAGGATTCAGGAGCCGCATCCCGGGCGGGCAGAGCCCCACGTCCGTGTGCCCGCTGGCCCTGCCCTGCTCCCTCCGCACAGACACGCGGCTCCCCCGGCCAGAGCAGCTGCGCTGGGTCCCATCCAGCCCTTCCCCTGCCATGGCTCGGGGGTGGTTTGGCGGCAGATCCCACTGGCTGCTGCTCCCTTCCAGCTCCAGTTTGCCTCATCTGCTCCCTGTGTGCGGGGCCTCCCGCATCCCCCCCGGCCAAGCGGCCCCGCTCCCACCGGGGCTCTCCGGGGAAGGAGTTGGGGTCCCGCAGCTGCTGCGGCCCCACACGTGTGCGGGGAGGCGGAGGGAGAAGAACAATAACACCGGGCAGGGCAAGNAAAGAGAAGCAAAAACCAACTCTGAAACAGCCCCGGGGCAGAATCGCTCGCCCGGACTTGCTGTAATTACACTCCCACTGCCGAACACAAAGCTCCTGGCTTGGCCCTCTCATAAAACTGGGAGAAGGAAGGTGAAAGATATTTGTGGGTTTGTGTGGGGTTTTTTTGTTTTTTTTTTTTTTTTTTTAAATAATATCCTGAAGGGTCAAAACAACCTTTTAACTTGTCAACTAACAAGTTCAAACAGGATTGCAAGCGCTGCTTTCCATAGCTTCCAGGGAGAGACATCCAGACCAGTCATCTGAGCTCAAGTCCTCCAGGCCTTCACGGTTCTTTCGACAGCCAGAAAAATCAAGGTAAAAGTACTGGCAGTCTACCCCAAAACCACTTCCCAGCGGGAGCACCAGCCTGGACACCGCACTCCGGCACGAGGAACGGAGCTCCTGAGCTCCAAGCCCAGCTCCATCACCCCCACGTCCTTGGGAGAATCACGTTGCCTTTCAACGCACAGGTTTCCACGTCCTTCCCTGTAATCACGTCCTTCATCGCCTGCGTGCGCCACATGCACTGCCCTGCCAGCACACACAGATCCGTGGCCCCAGCCACCGAGGAGAGCTGTGCCATTCCCTCTTCCCTGCTCAACCTGCACCTCTGCAAAATGGTTCAGCTCAACCCATGCGAATCCCCAATAAAAACACTTATTTAAGAGCCCTGCTCCCTCACAAACCCGGGGCTGGCCTGGCTTTAGCGTGAGCTTGTTCGGGCATCACCCAAAAGCCAAAGCACATACGGAGTTCCCACGAGCCAGGTGGGGAGGGAGAAGCCAAGGGACCCCACAAGTCTTGCCTTCACTTGTTAATTTACATGAAAATCTAAGTCTGCCCCGACACAACCTTCTTCTGAGATTGCTCAGCCTATGCACAGTCCTCAAGTAAGGAGTGAGCACCTGAAGGAGAAAAAAGCAGCACCCACAGGGCTTTTGCTGCTAATTTCAGTAAATTCACAGCTTCCTCAGTTCCCCTTGGCTTCGTGTGCCAGCCCTGTACATCACTCACACCACCCCAGTGTTGCTGCTGCCAGAACCAGCGGCAGAAAACCTTCCAAAAAACTCACTTTTATTGCTTGAAGTGCTGGCTGCCCTCTCTCTGCTGGAACAGTCCTCATCGCCGCCCTTGGGGATGCCCTGACAGGGTCCAACAGGGAGGTCTGAAAGTTCTTCCACTACAGGGGAGGCTGAAGGACGCTCCTCCTCCTTCAGCTTCAGGGCTATTTCAGATGCCCTTCAACACACCAAAGTCATCCTTCCCAATCAGAGGCTGGATGGGTCCACCTGAAGAAGGACTTGGAGGCTGATGAGTCCGGAGGTGCCTCCCTGAGAGCCCCAGTGATGCTGAGCACCCCTGTTCCGTCCCAGCAGGCCTTTAAAGGAGTCACTGGTTTGGCTTAAAGGTGGGTCCAACCGATGGTTTTACTGCTCTATCCTCGGTGCATCTGTGGGGACACATTCTCAACACATCCAACGACAAATCTGATTTTCAGGTTCTGACAGAGGAGGGGTCCGATGAGGACTGTTCCACGTTTGCTTTCTGTGTTTTTCATTTTGGCTCCTTACACACTATTTACGAGGGGGGAAAAAAGGTGTCTGAGGCAGCAGCTTAAAAAACACAAGCATTCTTGTAAATCCTCCTCCCACTTCCAAGATTGTATCAACAAAAGAAAGGAGGCAGGGAAAAAAACATAAATAGGAGTTTCGAATTGACAGAGTCCCTTTGAACAATTTTCAAAGAGCTCCACTACCTGTTCTCCCATTTGATTTTGGTTTTTTCCGAGTATCTACAGCGTGTTCCTCCACGCACCAAAGGAATCCACCAGCTCACGTCCCCTTTTCTGAAGTGTTCCTTGAAGAAAGCACCGCTGGGTCAGCAGCAACCATAAGAACTCTTCAGATGTCTGCCCAGGACCGTGGCTGTGCCAGGATCTGTTTCAAGGTTTGCTCAACGGATCAGGAATTGATGCTGGAGATCCTGGAGCAATTCCCAGCTCAGCTGCAGGTCAGCAGGGCCTGCTTCCCTTCAAGGTAGAGGTTGTCTTCCACCAAGAATATCCAGCATGGAGAAGAGCTGAGCCTTTCTCTTGTGTGGGATCATTGGGAGCGAAAGCAAGTAAAGATCTGGAGCACACGCCAGGTTTTGGCAGTTGAAGACATTTAAAGCCTCACAGCCCTTTGCTGGATGCCATAACCTTAGTTTTAAAGTGTTTCCAGGTATTGCCCTACTACATTCAGTGCTCATAAGGACACGTAAAGGAAGAAGAGTTCCCAAATCCCATCACAAGCAGATTGCAGAAACCAGGGAAAAAAATCACCCCTTAAAATCAGCTGCTCCGGTACCAAACAACTTGTGCACCATCAAAGTCAGGAAATCCTTCATTTATTAACCCAAATCTAAGCCAAGAATTTTCCACTCAACTTTTGTGGCGCAGGGGGGTCTGCTCCACACTAAAGTCTGGCAGCTGCAGCCTCCTGAAGCAAATTCTAAGGCCAAGGTTGATGCCACACCTACAGACCTTCCTCTCCATCCTCCAAAATAGAGAACAAAAATAAAAATATCAACCTGCATGAGCGAGGCAGCCCTGGGACCTGCTCAGCTCATGCTGCAAGTGACAGTCAAGTCCAAGGGACAATCAAGTTTTGGATTATGACGGGAAAGCAGAGCAGCATACACATGAGCACAAACCATAAATAAACAGGAAATAAATCCCATGGATATGGTGACAGCAGCCCCGGGAAAGATCTTTACAAATTGCCTTTTACAAGTAAATAACATTATCTCAGGGTTTATGGGCCTCCCTGAGATGGGCATGGGCAGTGCTGTAAATACCACCACGGCATCCATTAGGCAAATCCAAAGGCAAATCCATAAGGAATTTCTTGGCGCCCACAGCATGGCCCTGCTCTAAACTTTAGCAGCAAGGTGGGGAAGAGGAAAGGAATGTGGTCCAGTGCCCCCCATGCAGCGGGAAGCACTGCTGGACAAGGGCATTTTCCATCGTGCCAAAGGGTCATGTAAATGTATGTGAATCAGATTCCCACCTCCCCCTTCCCATGGTGATTGCAGAGGGCAAATCATTCTGCCTCGGTTTCCCCCAGTGCTACATGAGTAGAGGATGCTGAAGAGCTGTTTAAGTATCTAATTCACTGAAGATGTTTAAGTGCCTGAAAGACTTCTGAAGGAGCTGCTATAGGAAGGCATTAATTTAAATATCTGGTGGCACAGAACATAATGCCAGGCAGATTTTCCTTCCATTCTTTTATAATAGCTTAATAATCCTCAAAATAGTTTCATTGTTAATACTCCTCTTGTATATTTTATTAGGCTTTTTTAGACTGTAAAGTAAGGTAAACACTCCACATTTCTCTAACACCTACCAAAGAGCTTCTCAGATATAATTACTTGATCTTCACAAACACCCGTTGGGGGGGGGACCCGTCCTATTCCGATCCGAGTGCATCATCCCCCTTTCATCCAGAGCCACCCAAGATCCTCCGAGGCTGAACGGCAGCAAAACTCCTCCCTCCTCCCCCGGATTTCATCACCGGTTATTGTCTCCTCTCCTTAAAGATCCACCGATTATTCCAAACAAAAGGAGCAGCTCCTCGGCCTCGTGCAGCCCCAGCCCGTGGCTCAGGGTGTTACCAAACAAGTTGTATTTCTTTAAAAAGGAGCCTGCGCAGGAGTGGGGGGAAGATGCTGGAAAATTCTTCTAAACTTTAGCACAGTAATATTTGGTACCTCTATCAGTGAGTAACATGTACTAGCAGACCCATCAGTTACAAGAACAAGGGTGGGGTGTCAGAGCAAAGAATGGGAAGAGAAGTGCGTTGGGACCTGACCACGGATGTGAGATCCTCTCAAGGAGAAAAGATCCAGTAGAAGATTCAGAGCCAAAAAAAAGGGAAATTTGGGGAATGGGATGTTCCCAAACGACCGCGAGAGACCCTCAAAAGACCCCCTGTGCATATCCAAATAAGTCCAGGGGGATAATTAGCATATGTGCATGTATTAAGGAAATGTAATGAATTATTACATTTTATATATATTTATATATATATATATATTACATTATATACACTACATATTACATATGTAACCGACACGTGACAAACATGTCTTAGATTCATGAATATACCCCGGTCTGTTGGGTTGCTGGGTGTGCATTTTGGGTGCTGTTAAAGGCTGTCCAGACCCAAAGAGAGCACCGTGCACATCCCCTTCTCCTTCTGTTCCCTGGGACTGTAAAGCTTCTGATGCTCCCGTGGTTTTCCATCCACGAATCCCTGGCATATGGCTATTGCAGAGCCTGTGACCTTCTGCCTGCTTCTGCCATCACACTCGTTATCCCCACCCAAAAGACGCAGAATGGAATCACAGAATATCCCGAGCCGGAAGGGACCCACAAGGATCGTGGAGTCCAACTCCAGGCCCTGCACAGACACCGCAACAATCCCCCCCTGTGCCTGAGAGCGTTGTCCAAATGCTCCTTGAGCTCTGGCAGCCTCGGGGCTGTGACCACACCAGAGGAGGCAGCAGCTTGTCCAAGCTCATGGAGGATCCCTGTGGCATGAGGGGAGACTAAGCTCAAGTGCAAACCTGAGTTTAACACACCCTTACCTTCCTTTTGGGGCAAATTTTAGCTGTTCATTGCTGAAAGCTGGGAGGCCCTGTGGCCAGTTCCAGGCAGGATGGTGGGATCTGCAGAGGCTGAGCAGTAAGGACAAAAAAAAAGCCTGGAAAACTGGGTACCATCAATCAGCAAACCATCCTGAACAGCACAGCAACACCAATGTTACCGCAGCAGAGGAATGAGAGATGTTCAATCTGTAGGTAAAACTCAGCTTGAGAAAGAAAAAAAAAAAA
>VXAY01004187.1:103551-125509 GCA_013399855.1 Oxyruncus cristatus
CGCTTCCTTTTAACATCTTGCAGAGCGAGAGGGAAAAGGGAAGGGGGTTAGCAAGAGGTCACACATTTCTCCTAACCCAAGTGTTTTTCCAGCAGGCAGGGGGTCCTGCCGGGGACAAAGGCAAACCAGCCCCTTCAGGCTGCGTGTTGGCTGCAACTGCTGCACCTCCTCGGTGCAGGAGTGGGATGGAAGCAGTTTGGGAAGGTGCTCCGTCCCTGGACACTTCCCACAAGAGACAACAGGCAGCAGTGCCCATCCCCGTGCCCTGGCACGGCCAAAACCTCACTCGCCACAACCAGCCCTGGAAAAAAGGGTTTGGGGTTTCCCACTGCAATCATTTTCCCTTCTTCCCCTGTGGCCAGAGCTTTCCCTGGGCCCCACTGGCAGGATTTGGCTTGGCTGCACCGCTCTGCTCGTGGACAGGCAGAAGATCTGACCGGCAAGCAGGACCTGGCACAGAGTGGGGGGGGTCACAGTAGCTGTTCTCACCCCAGCTCCCCGGGTCACACCCTGGGTGCCTCAACGTCCCCCCAGTTCATACTCTTGTCTCTGCTTTTGGCACTGAAAAACTCCCAAAGAGGCTTCAAACAAGTTAGAGCACAGCTCAAAGATGGCACTGGCAACTACTGGGAGCCCTGAGACACAAAGGCACCACGGGACCCCCAAGCTCAGAGCTGTCCCAGAAGCCTCCAGAACTTCCCTGGACATAGCACCACATAGTTCCACCTCCCCAGCACAAATTAGACATAAACCAACACGGCAGCTGCCGATTTCAGCATCCCAGAATGGTTTGGGTTGTAAGGGACCTTAAAGCTTGTCTACCCCACCTTTGTCGTGGGTACAGACACCTTCCACTAGACCAGGTTGCTCCAAGTCCTATCCAACCAGGCCTTGAACACTTCCAGGGATGGGGGAACCAGAGCTTCTCTGGGCAACTTGTCCTTGTGTCTCACCACTCTCATCATGAAGCAAATTGTTGGCAGCAAAACCAACTCCAGCTTTGCCACCACCCCTGAAGCCACCCCTGTGCCCAGGGAGTGCTGCTGGCTTGGCCCTGGGTTTGGCTCCACATCCCAGGCAGCCTTCACTGCACTGACACAGCAAAGCTGTTTGGGTCCAGGGTCAGCTTCAGCATCAACACCTGGCCCTGCTCCTAAAGCTGCTGGAGCACCCAGTGCACACCACGGATAGAGCCAAGGAGGCAGCAGGAGACTCGGGGCTGCACTGAGAGAGCCAAACATGTGGGTGCTACCTCCATCCCTTGGCAAACACCCACATTTCTCCCCTTCCCCAAGCACGCTCAGCCCCACTTGCTTTGACACGTGCTGCTGTGACCCAGCTCCAGTGACCCGGCCCCAAGGGACATCCCTTCTCCTTGTCCCCACCACCCCACATCAACATCCAGTGTTGTCCCTATCCCCTCTTCCTCATCCCTTTTAACCACCCTCGTTGGGTGCTTCAACAGCAGCCGCTCAGAGGATTTTTATTTTATTTTTTTTTTTCCCGCCGAGTAATATCGAAATGATATTTATTAAATTTGCTCCTTAAGTCCCTCAATCTGCTCCATAATACAGTGAATCTGCGAGGTGGTTTCACTGATCCCGCCTCAATGAGACCAGATTAACACAGATGATCCCAGCTTTGCGGCTCCCTCGGCCCTGGGGAGGGTCAGAGGTTGTGCAGAAAGGCAAAACCCGCTGGCAGCGCGGAGCCAGAGGAAACCACGTGGCCTTGGAAAACGATTTCCGAGGTTAATTCCAGGTGGGAAGGAGGGAGCGCTCCTCGTGGACAGAAAACCCCGTTTGGCTCTGGATTTCAGCCTCTCTTGCTCTCATCTCCCTCCTCAAGTGCATTGATTGCACCTGCCCCCACCCTGCTCCCCCAGCAAGACGCCCATTAAATCTCAAATCAGCTCCAGAAAGGTTCATCAGATCCATTATCTCTGCATTCAGCTAAATTATGAAAATCATTAAGATAAGGAGGCATGGAGCCTATTAGTTTCCTGGAGAGGATGCTTTACAATTTTTTTTTTTTTCCTTCTGCTTCCACATTTAATTACCTTAAGTTTCACAGTATTTAATTCCATTTATTAAACCTCTAACACGTAAAAACAAAACAACAATAAAAACCCACCGCTGGTTGCCTTTTGGGAGGGCACAGAGCCAGGGTTTGGAGCAGCCCCTGCCTCCCCTTCCCTTTCACCACTTGGGTTGTGGAGAGGATCGAGGCAATCCTCCATCCATGCATGGACCCTGGCAGCTGAGCTGGAGCTGTGCTCATGGGGGATGCATCCACTAATTAAAAAATTAAGGCTGTGGCCTGGAGCCCACGCACTGGGAAAACGAGCAGCGCCAGCCCTGGGTCCTCCTGTGGGCTCCCCCAAGTCAGGCTGGTCCCTGAGCTGGCTGCCAGGAGCTTTGAACAACCCAGAGGGATGACACAGAAACCAGCAGGATTGTGGAAACCCTATTTACTGTTTTCTACAGTCACGGGAACACAGTTAATCTGCAGTGCCCCCACACCCTAAAGCCCCAGCAGGGACAGCACTCCTACAGGTACACACAGGGATCCACGCTCCGTTATTTGGGTTATTTTCTTCCACAGCTGCTATTTTAGGACACTGATAGCAAGCCTATGGAAACAGCCAACCCCCCACGTGCTCCAAGCAAGGTCAATCTGAAGCATTAGCTGCTCGCTGGCTGCATTTTGCCTTCCCAGAGATGCCATTTAGCAACCTTGGTTCCTATTAGAGCAGCGTCTAAACCCCCTGACCCCGTAACGCTGAACGGGCTGCAACCCTCGCGCCGGGCTGGCTCTGCCATCCGAACAGGAGAGTCCAAAGAGTGGAAATAAAACCAGAGGCACGGCTGGGGAAGAGCTCGGCACAGGGTCACCAACCGTGCCACGCACGGAGGGGGGAGATGCCGAGCCCAGCTGGTGCCCAAGCCCAGCTCACCGACAGCACAGGGGCTGCTGACCCACTCCCTGGGAGCACACAATTGCAGACCCACACACAGCACCTCCAAACACCTTCTGGCAGGAGATTTCAACGCTTGGACAACTTATGGATCACCGAAACTTCTCCTGAGAAGAGGGGGACATTCATGGAGCACCTGGGGCCATTCCTAAGTTTTCAAAGACCGGGTTGGACGGGGCTTGGAGCGACCTGGTCTAGTGGAAGGTGTTGTTGCACGTGGCAACGGGGTGGAATGAGATGATCTTTAAGGTCCCTTCCAACCCAAACTGTTCTGTGATTCTATGATTCAGACACCTCTCTCCAGGACTTGCACAGCACAGTTTGCAAACGCTGCTGCCTTCAAGGCCTGTCCCATCACGCATCCAAACAGGGCCCCACAGCTCCAAGCAGTGCAGTTTCTTCCCACCGACATCTCTTACAGGATCAAGCCTCAAACTTGGCCTGCATTTTGCATTTGGTTTTTAAATCACGAATCACTCTGGAAAAGTAGCACCAGGAAGAAAAAAAAAAATAAAACAACTTGCTAAAGTGTTCCCCAGCAGCATATCCACAGACTTTAATATAAAAAAGCTGCTGCTAATTTAAAAAACAAATGTTTAAGCAATCAAGCATGTTTATTTAATTTGTCCTTTCTGTGCAGAGAAGGGCTGGGCTGCTCACAGTGGCTGCCACACGACATCATTGAGAGTGTTTGTGGTGAGGTCCCTGCACGTTGGGATGGGGGCAGCTGGGAGACCCTACACAACCCACCCCTTGAAAGGGAGCTTGGAGAGGGTCCCTTGGGATAGTCCAGCCTCAGACCCACCACCCTGAGATGAAAACAGATGAAATGGAGACGAGACTGAGGATTCAAACCATTGCTCGCATCCAGTATGAACCAGATCATAGAATCACGGGGTGGTTTGGGTTGGAGGGACCTTAAAGACCACCTAATCCCACCCCCCTGCCATGGGCAGGGACACCTTCCACCAGACCAGGTAGCTCAGAGCTCCGTCCAACCTGGCCTTGAACATTTCCAGGGAGGAGGCATTCCTGGAAGACAGGCATCCCCATCATCTCTCTGTTCCTCCAAGAGCAGTGAAATTTCAGTTTATTTGCCATCACTGCAGACCAAGGTTCCTTGGACTAAAAAGACCAATGTTTTTTTTTCCACTAAAAAATCCGTGTGTTGCTCTGCTTGCAGGAGGCACAGAGACAAGCACAGGGGAACCCAGAGCTCCAGAATGAACCCAACTGGAAAGAGGGAGCTGCCTCACCACGGTGAGACACTGCTGACCGTGGGGCCTTTCCATCCACGGGCTCACACGACACCAGCAGCTTAAAAACACAACTTGCACTCAGTTCAGTTTGAATGCTCTGATACTCAGATCAGCTCTTGGTTTAAATATTCACTGGTGCTGCGACGGGACCCTGGTGAGACATCTGGTAAGTGGGCTGGGAGCTCCAGTCACCACCGTGGATCAAACCTGCAGCTTAAGGGCCACTTTGTACCACCTTACATTCCCCATCCACGGAGCCTGAATCTCTTATGGCAACAGTAAGCTCCAAAGGGACTTTCCCTCCTCTTTTTCCCAAACCCTCACCAGCAGTGAGCTAAATCCAGATCTGCTCTTCACACCCACCCACGAGCTGGGGCAGCCAGTAAAGGTTCATTAGCGGGAGGAGCCACGTTCGTCTTGCTTTGAACTTGAAAACAGCTAAAAGAGGGGGATTTTGTGGGGGAGGAGAATATTCATCACAGAAAAAAAAACCCCAAAACATGGAGCAGCAAACAGCGCCTTCAGCCGCCCTGATGCCAAAAGGGCTCCTGTGGATGAGGTTAAGGACGGGGCATTACCCAAAATGGTGGGGGAGAAAGGTGTTTCTTCTCAAGTCATCTCTCGAGACACCTCTGTCCACTCGAGGCGCAGGGTGTGAATGTTCACCTGCTCAGCTTTCCCTCTGGCCTCCCCATCCGAGCATTTGGGGGTGGCTCTTACTCCCGCAGCTGCTTTAACCCGCTGTTCACACAGTTAATGCTCCACTGAGGCAATGCAAGACACAGCACTAAACCAGGAAACAAACAGCCCCATTTCCCAGCTGGACCAAAAAAACCCCAAATCTCTCTCATGGAAAGACCCTTCACTGATATCACCTCTGGCACAAAATATTCCTGAAAAGACTTGGCCACAAGGAAAGTTTTGGGGAGACCCAACATCAGCAGCTGGAAGACACCACTCCAAAACAGCAAAAAGCTGTGGGAAGTCCCTGCTGCAAAGCTGCAGGAGGAGTATTTTGGATGCCACAGGGGTTGGGATGGGGACACGTGACACCAGGTGCCCAAGGGGGTTTGCTCTGCAGAGACAAGACCCGGAGGCGAGGAGGCTCCTTCAGCCTTCCTATACCATTAGCTCTGCAACTGAGATGGTGGATGCTCCCATAATGTGGTGTTTTATTTTCAAAGTCAGAAGCCAAACGTTCTTGGTGAACCTTTGGAGGGCAAACACAGAGCAGCCAACAGCCCTCAGGAGCCACGTAATGTTGGCTGCTCCTTTCAGGGAGTCCTCAGTAGTCCAAAGAAAGCTTCATCTTCCCAAGGTCACAGCTGCCCTGGATTCACAAAGTCCTGTGCTCCTGATGGAGGACGGCCCTGCACGTGCACGTTTCACAGACGGGAAAGTCTGGGAATGAACTGGAAAAATGATGTTGCTTGGTCTGCAGCAAAGCAAAGAACTGAGCCTGCTCCCAACCATCCTTCCTCCAACAGCCACCACCACACACAGTGGTTTTCACTGGGCACGTGCTGGACACAGTTCCTGAAAAGTACTTTATTAATTCTTCCCCCGTGCAGCACCCGGGATGATTGAGGAAATCCACTGGCCTGTTGATTTGCTTGCCTCTCTGGCCCAAAATAACTTGCTGCTTATTTTTAAACAGCAGGATGCCTCAAATCCTCACATCGAGGCGATGGAGCCGGGAGGAGGTGCCACACACATCCATGGGACCAGCACCTGGGCTGAAGGTTTCCACCACGTTCTCTGCATTGGGAAAAAGCCGACTCCAAGTCTCCCACTTGCACTCCAGACACATGGAAGTTGATAAAGGGATTTTCACCCCATTGGGTTTCTTCCAGCAGCCACATTCCTGATGGATTCGCTGCCTGCCATGCCTGAGCTTTGGTCTGCTTGAAGCCCAGGGAGGGGCTTCAAGCACCTCAGCCTCAAACAACGCCCCTGACCCTGGACTTTGTTGTGTGTTCCTGGTGCTCCAGGTGGTGGGGATCTTCTGGATGATGTTAGGACAGAAAACACTGCAACATGCACACTGGCAACCAAATTGCCGTGGAAGATGCTTCTCTCTCTAACAGATCTCCTGGAAAAACACAGCCACAGGGGACGCCAGGCAGTGGCTCAGCACCTTGCTGAGGCCTCCAACACCCTGCCAAGACCAAAGCTCATTTGCCATGAGCCCAAGCCCTCCTGGAGCCCTCTGAGGCTGGCAGCCAGTTGGGGCCAGCTCAGGTGCCCACGTCCCTCTCGGAGCTCAAGTTCCTCTCCTATCCCAGTGGCTGTGGTTGCTCACGTGGGAGGAATCAGGATTTGCTGTTTGCCCTCCTGTGGGGTTGCTCCAAGCAGCAGCTGATGGACAAGGACTCGTGCAACCAAAAATCCAATCAGCCTGCCTGAGGAAACACCACTGGGGCTCTCAGCCGGGTGTTTTGGTGGTGATCTCCCCGGGGCTGCACGGGCAGGAGGGAGCACCCAGTCCAAGGACATCCACAGAACGGGACGTCTCCTGCACAGCTCAGCTTTACAACGACATCCCCGTGGGAAGGGGTTTCTCAACTCACACAACCCCAGTAGAAACCACGCGAGGCAGCTTCGCTATCCCCATCCTGCAGGCCCCGACAGACGACCTTTATTTGTGGGGTTTTTTTAAGCACCATCTCCATTCCTTGTGGTTACCGAGACTGTTTTCCATATGAGCAGCACCGGAGAGTCTTCCAGAGCCTGCAGCCATCCCACACTGGAGCCTGCTGAGCAGCCAAGCGAGACCTGCAGAAGCCCAAAGCAGGCTGGAAGCTGCCACGAGGAGACCACGTGGGCAGCAGTGGATCTACGGAGGGCTCACGACCAAACCACTGCCGGGGAAAGGCGAGGCTCGGGAGCACGGCACACACGGGAGGAGCTGCAGCAGGAACGTGCCACGGCCGAGGGGACGCAGGGACAGCGAGCGGGAGCGGCAGCTCCAGCACCGCAGAATCACAGAACCAGCTAGGTTGGAAAAGACCTCTGGGATCATCAAGTCCACCAGCAGCCCTCTGCCTGGTGCAGGTCCCCAAAACCTCAAGGCAGCAGCGGCTGCTGGCAGCCCTTGGGCAGGGAGCTGGCTTTCCACAGAGAGCTGGCTCTCCCCACGCACGCTCCTTCATGGGAAGCCTTCTCTGTTTGTTTTCCTTCTTTCCCGGAATAAAAGCAAATGGGAGGGAAGCAACTGTGCAGCTCGCCATGAGACCCGGGACTCCTCGTGCCCGTTCCCTGAGCAGGGTTAAACTGCACTGGGTCTGAACAGAGCTCTCCAACAGGGGCTGAAAGCAGAAGGAATGACCTCCCCCTGCACGCACGAGTTCCCTCCTGCTCCTCAGCGGCAGCAGAGGGGACCCGGGGGTGCATCTCCTACGTGCCTACACACACCATAAATAACATGTTATTGAAAAACAGGTCCTGTGCAACTGCCCACCGCGTGTGGAGTCCTGCAGGGTGGTGGTACAGGCCGGTGCCTGCCTCCCCCGCCCCGGGGCACGGGGCCCTGCTCTGTGCAAACACGCTGGGCTCGTGCCCAGGGCCGCGCTCGCCGAGCCCGGCGGCTCCCCCAGCACTGCCCTGTCCAAACACGCCCGGGCGTGGGCTGGCACTGAGAAGGGATTTACAAGGGAAGGCTCCTGGGAGACCTTAGAGCACCTTCCAGGGCCTTAAAGGGGCTCCAAGGGAGCTGGAGAGGGACTTTGGACAAGGGCATGGAGAGACAGGACAAGGGGAATGGCTTCCCACTGTCAGAGGGCAGGGTTAGATGGGAGATTGGGAAGAAATTCTTCCCTGTGAGGGTGGGGAGGCCCCAGTACAGGTTGCCCAGAGAAGCTGTGGCTACCTCATCCCTGGAAGTGTCCAAGGCCAGGTTGGACGGGGCTTGGAGCAACCTGGGCTGGTGGAAGGTGTCCCTGCCCATGGCACGGGGTTAAAACGAGATGAGCTTTAATGTCCGTTCCAACCCAAACCATTCTGTGGCTCCGTGACTGATCTTGCTTCGCCACTGTAGCACACTGAGGCAAACCAGCATCACCCAACTGAGGGAGGCAGGTACACACCCCACTTCCCTGGCTCAGGTAAGAGAAACAGCAATTGCCACTTGAACCAGGCTGGGTTGCAGCACTGGTAGCTCAGCTCTCCCACGCCTGATGCAAAGCCCCATCTCTTCTAAAAAAAGGCAGCCAGAAATGCACCGCTGAAAACGCAGCAAATATTACACACTGCTGGTAACACCACTCCTCCTCCTCCTCCTCGTGTCCCAGACACACTTTCCCTCCTCTTCCCACCGTCCCATCGGCTGCCAGCTGCAGAGGGGCCCTGCCAGCTGACAGATGAATCTTCAGGTTAACAAATCCAATTTGTCGGAGACAAAAAGCCAGAGCATTTCATTTCTGCTGGCTTTCTCTTCGTGAAATTGCTCAGACATTCACAACGTGAAATGTCACTGTGTCACTCGGTGGCAGCTGAGGGCACAGAGCTGGAAAGGTCGGGAGAGGCTCTCTGAGAGCCACCCCTGCACAGTTTGAACGGAAGGGGAACAGGGCAGATGGGGCCACTGTCACTGCTGGGGACAAGGAGGCCACCAGCCCACACATATTCCAGATAAAAACCCAGTGCTCCCAGTCCCACCAGCTCTCAGCAGAGCACAGAGGGATGTTAATGCCCAGTGCCAGGGCATGAGCACCCACTCACAATTGCTCTCCTTGACGCCCCAAGCCCCCTCTACCCCACTCCCCTGCACTCAGGGGCCAGCTGGGACCATCACACTTCCCTGAGCTTGAATGAACAAAGCCAAATTTTCCCCACACCGTTCAGGGTATCTCCCACCAGTGCAGGACACAGTGGTAGCTGCATCCCACCAGGGGCAGGGAAAGCTCCAGGCATGTGCCAGTGAATCACAGAGGAGGGTTCTGCTACATCCTCTGAGCTGGGTCTCGAAGCAGGGATGTCCAGAAGGGTTCCTGCTGTGTAATCCCATGAGAAGTGCTCAGGACACCCTCCCTCCAAACGGGAGGGACCCAAAAGCTGTGTCAGCACAGCACCAGCCGGTCACAGAGGCCACAGGCACAGACAGGGCTGCGTTCCCCGCCGGGACATGCCGCGGGCACTGCGGCTCCCGGGCACCCCTCCAGCCCAGAGGGAACCTGAGACCTCCCGTCATGGGTGAATTTACTGCTGGGAACATGCAGTTACAGCCCCGGTGCTGCTGGAGGTGAGGCAGAACAGGACACCCTGCGGCGCAGGGCCCAGCTATGCGGGGTATGGAAGTGCCTGGAAACCAAAACGGTCGGTGTCCGTCTGTCCCCGGAGCCACCGAACCCCTGCTGGCTGTTCTGCTGCAGCCCCTGCTCCGGCTGGGTGTTTAACTGCAGGAGTCTGGGGAGAACTGGCAGGGTTCTGTGTCAGCCCCAGCCTCATCTCGGGGCTGGAGCCTCCAAAAAGGCACCTCTGCTCACAGACAGCCCCCAGCACAGGAGGTCAACACCAGCGTGGGCTGCAGCATCTCCCACCCCTCCCTCGCACTGTTGGTCCAAGCCCCAGCCCCAGCACAGTGATACAATGCAACACCAGAGCCCACGCTGGCATTTCGCAGTCCTGTCCCAAAATGCAGGAGTCCCATCCCAGAGCACAGCAGGCACCAAAAGCTGCTCCCCACACCAGCCTGTCATGGTCCCTGAGCAATTCCTGGTCCCAGCAGCGGGAAGAGCTGCCAGCTTCTCCGCCCAGGATGATGCAGAGCAGGGATGCTGCTCCAGTTTGTCTCTGGGGCACATGGGAACATAGAAACCAAGAGAAGCACTGCCAGGGGGGGCCTGAGCCAGGCAGTGGCGGGTGACCAGAGCCCAGGAGGAGAGAACAGAGAGACAGGTCAAGCTTGGCTCAGCAGCGGCCGCCCACCTTGTGCCCGGTGCCGCAGCATCCGTGGGAGACATTCCGTCAGCATCCGTGGGGGCGAGATGGAGCTTGGACTCTCCCGCAGCAGCAGGGAGCTCCCACTCCCACAGCAGCTTCCCTGCATGCCGCTGGGAGGGGGTGGCCATGGCACGGAGCCCTGCTGGGAAGTGTGGCACAGCTGGCGCCGAGCTGAGCAGGGGGGCCGCACGGCCCCTCCACCACCGCTCGCGCACGCGGCGTTCCCTCCAACGCCTCCTTCCCGGCCTTGTCCCCCACGCTCCCGTCTGCTGCCACCCACTCCGTCCCCCCCACTGTGCTCATCCCATCCTGCCCACCCCAAAGCCTCCTCCAGAGCCCCCGAAGCATCCCCGGAGCGGGTTTTCCCAGCTCCTGGCCAGCTGTGCCAAAGCGCACACTCCTAAAGACCGATGATCCTCGTGGGCCCCCTTCCAACCCGGGATATTCCAGGATTCTGTGACCAAAGGCACCTCTGCCCCACGCTCTCCTGCTCCTGTTATCTGCGTCCAGAGGCCACAAACAGAGCCAGGAGATGCATGTACAGATGGAACGGGATAGACAGACAGGGCTCCCTGAGATGCCACCACTTTCAGCGCCGCCTTGACGAGGGCACGGGGCAGCACAGCCATCTCGTGACTTCAAAAAGCTGAAGCCCAGCAACTCTTTGCAAAGGCGAGATTTCACGATATGGGGGTTTTTCCCTCCTAAAGGACTGCTCAGGAAAAAAAAAAAAAAGAAAAAAAAAAAAAAGGTTTTAAAATAAAGTGACTTCCAAAGAAAAATCCGAGCTGAAAGCCTTGCTTTGATTTTATTTTAAGATTAAAGCTCTCCGCAGAGTGTTCCAAGGGCCTGACGTGAGTCCAGCATCAGAGACTCGTCTGATACTTCCTAGAAAACCCCGCGACTGAGCCACCCACAAATGTTCCTCACGAGAAGGTTCAGAGGTCCCGGAGGAGAACAAGGCTCTCAGGGGACACACACTGCCCAGGACACTGCTGGGCAGCCCTGCCTCAAGAGCATCTGTCTGCAGGATGGAGGACGAGCAACGGAGGCAGGGATAAGGGATACGACTCGCTCAAAGGCATGGGAAAAAGTCAAGGGTAAGTCAAGAACAAAGCATCGGGCTGGGAGATCCCGTTACAAGACAATGCAGCCTAATGACAGCCTGGCTCTGGGAGGGTTTGAAGAGTGAAACCCAAGCCTACGTGCTCCGTGGGCTGACCCAGACAGACCATGGGGACACTGGCTCCAGGGCACGGACCCCTCAGGGACAGCCCTCGGCAAAGTGCTTGGCAGAAAGCCTCTGGGCGAGCACTTCTCCCACAGCTTCCCTCCCCAAGCCGTTCCAGCAGCAGGAAGCACCTGAGCACACAGTCAGCTCCCCGTTTTGAGGAGGCACCCACAGACAGTGCAGACAGGACCTGCCTGTCCCCCCTCCTTTCACCAGTCCCATCCCCCAGCTCCCCCAGACACAGGGCAGAGACCCAACCTCATCACCCACCCTGATAAGGGGGGACAGCCCAGTAAGGAACACACAGGAACGAGGCAGGACCACTGGGGATGACGTCCAAGGTGGATCACACCTGGACCAGGAAGACCCTGCCAGCTGAAAATCCACCTCCAGGCATGAAAACCGTACGTCCTCCCTTCACCCCCTCCTCACCCAGCCCAAAATCCAGCTCCTTGACAGGCTGGGCACACACCAGAGGCCCATGGCACCCACGTGGGCACCCATCAGAGCCCCCACACCTACACTCTCCGAGGCAGCCAGGATGAGAAGCCTTAGCTGCGAGGGCCATCAAGGATTCCATTCACCTTTCTCTTTTACTTCTGAGAAACACTTTAGTTCCTCCCACCTCCCTTCTTTTCCCCTTTTCAAAGCAACCTTACACCTATTTTTAGATCAGCACATCTTGGCACTGCCGGATGGGTGCCGTCCCCCGCGTCATCTCCACCGGGAGGAGGAGCAAAGGGATGCCCATGTTCCCAAACTGCTGCTCAGCCCAGGGGTTTTCAAGCTGCTTTGCAGAGGGATGAATGAATAAAGCATGGAAGCTGCCATCCTGCTGCTGGGGAGCAGATGTTGAGAGCACAGGAGGTCTGTGGTCCTTCCCAAAACCCAAAACAGCCGCACCCAGGTCCCCTCACAGGACCAGCACAGCCTTCGGGGCACGTAGTCCCTGAGCAAGCCCTGGGGGCCAGAAACACAACCTCACAGCTCCAGGCAGGTCATCTGCTAAAACTGAGGAGATGAAATGTGACAGTGGCACCCAGAGCTTCCTCCTCATCCCTCTCCCAAGGCATCAGGACGCACAGTGACAGTGGCTCGTCCTGCCCCACGCCAGCCCTGCTCAGAGTACAACTGTGGGTTCATCCTCGGCCTAAGTTGTGCTTTGGGCTCCTGGAGAAAATAAAGCTTCCCATCAGCATGGTGCAACAAGTCCTTCCAGGGGAGGAGTTAGCAGGCATCTTGCTCGGCTGCCCTCCTCGGGGCTCGGAGTGCAGGGCTCTCCCAGCGGAGTCAGTGTGGATGGGTGGTGCTCAGAGACTCCAAATTCAGGGATTTTTCCTCTTCCAGGCAAGTTTTGCAAGAGGACAGAAACAGGCTGCGAGTCTCAGGGCCTGGACGCCAGAGAGGAACAGAGGTGGCAGGAAACCCCAAATCAGCAGAAAACTCGGCTTTTTCTGGGTCAAACGCAGGAGGAAGTGGAGGCACAAGTGGAGGTGCAGGGAGAGGAAAGACCTTTTCCAGGAGAGCAGCTCAAGAGGTCAGGTCCGTACGAGGCTTCTGGGGATTCACAACATTTCAATTGTGACGCTGAAGGTCAAAACCGTGGAGATGATCAAGAGCTGGTTCCCCAAAGGGCAATTCCTTCCCCAAAGGACAAACTCTCCCTGCAGCAGCAGAGCAGTCCCAATGCCATGTGGGACCAGCAGCCTCCATCTCCCACTGCTGCACAGAGGGAAAAAAAATCCATCCCAGGCACAGCAGACGTCACCTTTGCTTTGGAGTGCTCTGGGGGGAACTGATCCACCCAGCCATGCTGGATGGGGATGGCAGACCCTGAGTTCCCGCAGTCAGAGCTCTGTGAAGCAGCAGCCCTTCCTCGGCGTAAAACCAAGCAGGAGAGGGGTGAGACGAGCAGCACTCCGATGGATGCTCCCAGGATGCCGGCACTGCAGGGATGCAGAGGCCACTGTAGCTGTGCTGAGTGTCCCAAATCAGCCTGTCCCCCCGGGATCTCACTGAGCTGCCGATGGCTGAACCATTCCTGGGGCTGGGTTGGGTCCTGCCAGCTCCTGTGCTTGCTCTGGGCTCGCAGGGAGAAGATAAAACAGTACCTGGCACACGCCTTGCCACAGGGCAGGGCCATCGCCGCCCCAGCACCCCAGGAGAGCCAAGGGAAAGCTGCATCCCCTCCTGCTGAAATCCACCCAGGAGAGTGGCAGGGATTCACCACAGGGCAGAAAAGGCAGCCCAGCTGCCCAGTGTGTGTGGGGGGGTTTCATTGGGGTGCTGCCCTGACCCCCCAGCCACAGGCAGGGCAGGGGCTGCATTCAGAAATCCCTGTTGGATACCAACGAGGACACCAGGTTATATCCAGTCACCACCATTTTAGAGCCACGAACCAAACAGCCACATGCGAATACACCCGGGAAAAACAGATTTGCTGCTTGCTTTATTTATTGGCCAGGGCTAGGAGAGCAGGGACACGTCCCCGAGACGCCTTCTCCTGCCTCCAAAGATGTGCTCATTATTCCCAGGTAGTGCCTGGCAGGGTGCGGATCGCTCTCAGATTAGAGATGTTTATCAGTGAGCTATAATGAAGGTGGGACAGTGACACCAAGATGAATATTATATTTCAGAAAAATTTAAATGAAATGATCCATCATGCCCAGCAGATCAGCACCACCTTCTGCCAAGCGCCGCACCGAGCTCTGGAGACCCACAGTCACCTTGGCTCACAGCTCCGGAGGAAAAGCAGCGCCACGGATAGAGAGAAGCACTTCGGATTTCCAAGGGCACAGAGAGAAACAGCAACAGGAACCAGCTCAGCGGCGAGGGGACTGCAGCCTTCTCCAGCACGGCAGTGAGACATCCCCCCCGTGCACAGGCGGTACGAGTTCGGGCCCTGGTGTGGAGCACACCCAGAAACAGAGTGGCTCGCGCAGGATGTGGAGGCGAAGGGTCACGGAGCGGCTTTTCCCTTAAAGTGAAATATTGCCGCCGGCTCAATGGCAGCAGGAGGTTGGTCCCTCCTGGGAGGAAGCTATCAGAAACCACTCTCTCTCCCGGCGTGGCTCGCCCATGGTTTGCTACCTGTTGCATTTTACAACCAGGCAAAACGCCGGGAGAACCCAAGACGGCATTAAGAAGCAAGAGTGGGCGCGGAACGCGCAGGGCAGGGACACCAGGAACGCTCCGAGCTGCTGCAATCCAGCCACGGAAGCATTACACATTCATCTGAATTTTAAATACAGAGCAGGATGACTGGCATCCTCACAACTGCCACCGCAGCCTCACACTACAGCTTTTATGGTAATTCACAGGGAGTTACCCACAAGGCACCGCAGAGATTTTCTTGGCAGCCATCCTAAACTAATTTTTATAGGTTAGTGTACGGTTATACATAAATGTTTAAGAAAAATAAAATGGCGGCTTGGAGGGAAGGACACGGCTGGGAGGTTCCAGTGCTGTGCCTGGTGATGGTCCGGTGCAAAATGCCACAGGGTTGATTTGAGGTCCATGCCACTGCTGGCCACCTCCTGCCAGGGTCAGGTGGACAGGAACGCCGGTTGGTTCATGAAGTGGTTTGCACTGGCTGCCACAATGACCAGCCCCCTACACCATTCCCACCCCAGTGCCTCTGGGTCTCCAGAGCATCCCCCTGCTCCCTGCAGGGTGTTCAGTTTGGCCAGATCACACCTGGCCAGGAGACAGCACCACCGACACCCTGCCCGCTCCCAGGTGACCCACTGGGTACCTGGTTGCAGGTCGGGGTGATGGGCTGCAGTGCTCAGCCCCTGTCCTGGATGCACCAGCCATCAGGGGACAAGGGACAATCCCAAGGAACAACCAGTTGGTGGTGGAAACCACGACACCCTGAGAAACCCTTTTCACAGAACTGTAGATGGGTTCGGTTTGGAAGGGACCTAAAAGATCATCTTATTCCACCACCCTGCCATGAGCAGGGACACCTCCCACTAGCCCAGGTTGCTCCAAGCCCCATCCAACCTGGCCTTGGACATTTCCAAGGACGGGGCAGCCACAGCATCTCTGGGCAACCTGTGCCAGGGCCTCCCCACCCTCATTGTAAAGCACTTCTTCCTTAAATCTAATCTAAATCAACCCTCTTTTACTTTAAAACGCTTTGCTCTCGTCCTATCACATCAGGCCCTGCCAAAAAGCCTTTGATGTGCTTTCACACCAAATTCATGGCCGTCACCATTCCTGCCCACCCAGGGCCGTCCCTCAACCCTGGGCACATCCCTTCCTGCAGGGAGGGAAGGAAGGTTTGGCCCCCACCTGCCAACCCCACCTCAGAGCTCCCAGCAGGACACAGCTCTGCCCATCACCTTTGCTTCCCGCATATCCTGACCATGCTGGACACAAGAACCTCACGTGGTGAGTGGAAACTGCTGCTCAGCTTCCAGCTACTCCACAGCCAAGGGAGGGAAAGAGTGGGAGTCACTGCCAGCAAGCAACAGCACCTCGGGGGAACAAAGGAGAGACACAGCAGGAGGCAAACCTTGATCAGTGCAAGCCCGAAGCAGAACCCATCTACGATTCCCAGGAACCAGAGCAAACACCTGATGATGTCAGAGCTGATGATTAGCTTAAAAAAAATATACATAAATCCCGAACTCCTGCAGATTTTGCTGCACACACACAAGCGTGTGTGTGGCAGCTCGGAAGGGAAGCAGGCAGTGTGTCCATCGCTGCTGTTGTGAAGACGGCAGCGAAATGGAGAGAAGGAAGCACGGTCAAGACTTTTAAGGGAAGGACCTTTCAGATTTAAATCAGCTGTGGAATCACTCACAACACCGATTTGGATGCAGGGACACCACAAGGAAAACAATTAAGCAACAGATCCGAGGGAAAGATAGCGGGATTCAACTCCGGCACCACAAAGAGACAACAGCGCTGGATTCCAGACAGGCAGCTATTTTCCCCGACATGGGATTATTACAGTTTGAGAAGCCACACACACACACACACACACACACACATACCATGTCCTCCCTCTCCTGCCTGCTGTGTGCCATCCCAGCTGGGTGTTTCCATGGAAAGATGTCTTCCAAGGAAGATGGAGAGCGCTTTGCCCCCAGCCTTGTGCCTTCTGCACCCAGCGCGGGCAGTTACCCCGTGTAACTCCACATCCCATCACGTGTCACTGCCCACAAACAGCAGTGAAAGCGGGGGAAACCCCTGAAAACAGCATTAGGTAAAGCCAGGGCACTTCTGGAGTGAGGGTTTGATGTATCTCAACACCCTCCCTCACGGGGCTTGTAAACCCCCACCTGCCAGGAGCACAGCAGCAAGCGACAGAGAGCGAATCATTCCTGAAGTCTGAGCTGAGCAGCTTACCTGTTGTGCTCCTAAACAGGCTGACTAGAGGAAGCTCAACACTCAGAAGCAGGACACCAGATGCATTCCCACCATCCCATCCCTGCAGACCGTGTCCAAGATGCTCCAAGACCGACGCGGAGAGGCAGCAGCAGGAGAGGCAGGACCCCCAGGCATTGTGCTCCCCACGTCCAGCTCCACACGCAAACGCTTCACTACTCAAACCCCAACAGCCTTAAACTCCCCCCCACTCCAAGAGACAGACACCCTTCTTGCAAGCCCCACCGTGTGCTGCAAACCGTGGCTGCAGCCGAATCAGCCCAGATCCCAATGCCCAACCTGCGGCCAAGTGCTGCCACCCACCCTCCCACCTTCCAAATCACACCAGCAGAAGCCACTCGACCCTCAGGTTTCCTCCTCCGTTAGGATGTCCCCGTGCGGGTGCTTGCAAAGGCACAGCCAAACTGCAGCCCCCTGGTCTGGTGTAAACCACAACTGGCAGAGCACTCACCTACGGAACAGGGCTGACAACACGGGATTCAGCTGCTGCTGCGCAAACACAGCCCTGACACGGCAGCGGGAGCAGAGACCTCCAGGAGCCGGGCACAAACAGCCACAGGCTTCCTACCCTAAAGCACCCCACAGCCCTGATTTAATCTGATTTATGCAAATGTTAAACCAATTTAGGTGTGCGCATTGTACGAGCTGCCCAGCCCAGTTTAATTTGATAGGTTTTTAAACCTGTTTAGGCAAACTAATATCTGCTCTCTAATCTAGAGCAGCTCTCAAATTGTGCAAATGTTGCCAGGGAACTGGAGCATGGACGCTCTGACGGATCCTTAGTCCTATGACAACACTCACGCTGCATCAATGTTACTGACTGATAGTAACACAGGGAAGAGAGGACGCTAAAATCCCATCTCTCCCAGGGCTAGTCATGACACAGGGCTCCCAAATCCCACACTGCCACACCAGGAGCTGCACAAAGGCCGGGTCCAAAGCTTTCCATACTCAACAATGCACAAACCCAGGTGAGGCCCAAATAGCCCAGGGCCACAGCAGGATTAGGATATGGCCAAGCCTCGCTTTTCTGTGGTGGGGGACACATTTCACTGCAAGCTCCAGGAGCAGGGAGAAATACCAGCTTTGGGTATTGGTGTGTTCCCCTTCCCCATGAGCCGGGCTGTCTCACCCTCACCATCACTCCTTTGTCTCCACAGACAGTGCAGAGCATCCCTAAACACCTCAGATCTGCACCTCCTTTAGAGCTCAGGTGTGTGTACAGCCCTTCACACCTGCATGTGCTCCCTGCTCACATCTGGACTCACCAGGGGGAATCCGTATCCCTATTCCACTCCTCTGCCACGGCAGCACCTCCCCGGGCAGCTGCACCCAGCGCCTGCCCTCGGGAGCTGGCGGGAGGACGGGAGTCAAGAGGTTCCACGGATTAAAAAAAATAAAATAAGTAAAGTTTAAAGAATCTCACACCTCCCAACCGGCTCCCTGCGGAGCGATGTCAAGAAGACAACGTGGCTCTGGAAATTCCTTTTTCTGGAGGATGCTGGGGCTGCAGTGGGACACGGCCATCTGTGCAGGACACGGGCTTGTCAGACAAACAAATAATCCGACAGCACAGGCAGCTATTGCAAAGGGAACGCCAAGCTCGATAAATTACTAAGCCAAGACAGTGATACCCAAGCTAGAAAAAAAAAATAAAAAGTCCACGAGAATTATGTTGGATCAGACCCAGAAGTCTAGAGGGTTTATGAGCTGAAGGATGGGGAAAATAAAAGACAATTTCCAGTTTGCCAGGCTGATGTCAAGGCAAAAAAAAATAATCACTCAAGTTATAAAGCAAATAATCAGAAAGAGAGGACAAGAGCAAAAAAAAAAATAAAAGGTCTAACAAACAGAGCCTCCAGATTGTTTCAGCTTATTGTGTAATAAACTTTGCAGAAAGGAAGCCGGCCCGAGCATTACTACTTCAGGGCTCATGGGTTTAAAATCGACCACAGTTTTTAAAAACCAATACTGAGATAGCCAGAAGCTGCCCAGCCTGGCTGGCTTCTCCAGTTTGCTAATCTAAAAAAAAAAATTAAAATACAGGTTCTCAGGGTCCTGCCTGGCGTCACCACCCCAGAGTGAAGCCCCAGCTCCCGACCCCACTCCCACTGTCCTGTGCAGGAAGCAAAAAGCTTCACTGATGGAAGGAGCTGGGCCAAGGGAAGGGATTATTTGAAGTACAAGTCAGGCACATTTTTCACGCTGTTGAAGCAATGCTATTTAACAGAAGTCATCTGCAGATTTTCCTTTTTTTGAGGAGAGAGTTATGCACAATATGCACGTTCTTATCAACTCATATAAGAAGAATTTAAAGCTCAAAGTTCAGCAACTGTGGATTAAACTACTTAGCAGCATCTTTTTAATGCGACTGAATAACCTCTCTCCTTACCATCCGCTCGCACTGCCCACACTGACTCGGGTTAGATCTGGCTTCGCTTTATCTCGGATTCCTACACTCCCAATTTTATCTCTGCAATGCAAAAGAAGAACCGTTTTAGCCGGGAAACAGAGCGAGTTCAAATCAAATCCACATGCGGCACGAGGCCACAGGCCACGGCTCGCAGCCCTCACGGCAGCTCCCCTCGCCACCCACGCAACCTCTGCCACGTGGAAGGAGCATAAACAGTTCAAGATGCATTTACTACCTGGAGTTACTCTGCACCGAGGAGCAGCGGGATGGGCCCCTCACCCAGCGCAAGCCTGGTGAACCGCCCCGGCCGGGCACCGCAGAGGGCACCCGCCTCGACACGGACCTCAAAGCAGCCTCCCACCTCAAATACAGCTCTGGAGGCTCTAAATATGGCCCGAGCCCTTGGGGTAGCCCGGCAGCAGGAGCTGTTCCCGGGCTATGAGGAACCGCAAACACTTCCAGCCTCGGTTTCCCCAGCGTGTGGCTAAAGGGGGGCTTCGGGTATCTCCTCACCCTCGTTCCCATCTCTCCCCGCAAAGCAGCAGCAGAATTAAGGGTCTAACAGGAATCCATCCTCCTGGAGAAGGAGCAAAGACACAGTTTTCCTCTTCCCCTTACGGGAAGTGTCACACCAGTGATTCCTTAGCATCCAGAAAAAGGCAGAGCAAAGCCACTCCCCTCGGGATGAGACAGAGGGACACCCCAAGAAGAGGCTTCATTTACCAAACCTACATTTCTCAACCCTGTGAGCAGCAGGGAACAGGGCGACAGAGACCTGGAGGGCACAAA
This sequence comes from Oxyruncus cristatus, assembly GCA_013399855.1. Lineage (NCBI taxonomy): Eukaryota > Metazoa > Chordata > Aves > Passeriformes > Cotingidae > Oxyruncus > Oxyruncus cristatus. Next base: position 123,558 of record VXAY01004187.1, read on the forward strand.
GGACCCGACCCCGTCCTGCCAGGGAGGCCAATGCCAGAAGACAACTACGAAAGGACTCGAGGGCCTCCTGCCCCATCACCTCCATCACCCCATGCCCACCAACGGCTCCGCTGCAGGAGACCCCTCTCCCCCCGCATTCCTCAGTGGCACAGCTTCAGCTGGAAGCTCCTCTTGCATTACTCAAAGTATTTATGACTTTTTCCCATTTGAAATATGGGCCCTTACCACGCACAGGAAGGAGGAGGAGAGTGCCAGCAAACCCGTTAATTTATAAGTCAATCTGGCAGGGAACAATTAACAGCTTTCCCACTGCCGGGTGTGCAGAGGGGGGTACCTTCCCTCTGGCAAGAGCAGGAGGGTCCCTGTATTGGTACATGCCCTGCCCTGCCGAGCCCAACAGCCTTTGTGCCCAGCACCCAGGTCCAACTTCATTTCCCCTCACTGAGGGCTCTCAAAGGGACAAGCAGCCCTGTCCCCCGCAGCCCCTTCAGGTCACACAAGCAGCTCCCCCAGCCTGGCGCGGGCGCACAACCCCCAAAACCCACCTTAGAGGGGAAAAATGACACGACTCCATAATGTTTTGCCCTGCCCGAGCGGAGCTGAGATCAGCGCTGACAGCAGGAGCTGCGGGCAGGAGCAGAAGCAACAGTGCCCACAGGGAACATCCCCTGCGAATTCCAGACGGGGTTTGCCTGGGGAGAGGACAGGGAACGCTCCAGGTGCACAGCCACTCACTCTGCAGGGTGTTCCCACTCAGAGGAAGGGCTCGAACCACTCACCCAAAACTGCTTTCTCCTCCCAGCTGCAGCAGCAAGTGCTTTTGCAGGAGCAAAGCCTCCCAGGACTTGGAGAGGGAGAACGCCCCAAGAACAGAGGTGACCCCTGCCCCCAGCGGGTCCAGCACCTGTCCCTGCAGATGCTGACACCACTCCCACGGGTGTCACCTCTACACCCGCACTGCTCCCCTTATCCCACATTTGCACCATTTGCTTCCCCAGGAGGGACTGGAAAGGGATTCTCCTGGGGAAGCACAGACACTACTGATCATTACTGTTATTTGAATGGAGAGGGGAGGACAGGGGGGGTTTACCCTCCCTGTGATAAATTTTGGCTTGGTGGCACAGGGGCTCTGGGGCTACCTCTCGCTTGCCGTGGGATAATCCCAAGGCTCGGAATTTCAGCTGAAATCCCCGAGGGCGGATGGAAAACACCACCTGCTGTCACCCCAGGAGTGTCCCCCTGCAACTCTCCAAGGCTGTCCTCAGCCCCGGAGTCAGCTGCCTCTTGTAGAAGAGGGAGGTTTGGTGCAGCCCCCCCAGCGCAGGGGAGGGGACCCTCCCCAACATGGGGACTTGGGTGGTTTTGGGATAAACCGTGTCCCTTCCTCGCTACCGTAACTGGGCCACCCCACAGCTGGGGGCAGTGGGGCAAAACCCACTGGCCAACGGGCTCCGGAGATGGTGGGAGGACAAGGCACCCCCGGTACCACCAGTGCCTGGGGTGGGCGCGGGCAGCACCCCGGGGGACACAGCAGCGTCCCCAGGATGCGGCATCGCACTGGGGAACGCTCCGACGGCTCCTCCAGCACCCGCATCTCGGCGATGCTGCTCCGGGAGCGGCACCGGCTCCGCCGCCGGAACATCCCAGTGCGCCGGGAGCCGGAGAAGCCACCGACGATGCCACCGAGAGGGGACCCGGGTCCGTCGCCAGCCCTCGCCAGCACAGGCGGTCCCACGGTGCCGCTCCGCGGGAGCGCAGCCCCGAGCACGGGGGTGACGCCGGAGCCCCTCAAATCCCCCCACGGGGCCGCGCCCCGCACCGGGCTCCCGGCGGGACCGCGGCTGGGAGGCGGCCGGAGGGACGCGGGGATGGGGCGGGGGACGCGGTGGCAGCGAAAGGGGACGGCGGGGAGCTGAGCTGGGGGGTCCTAAATCGAGCGGGGGGCGCGGGGG
>VXAY01004187.1:135310-154627 GCA_013399855.1 Oxyruncus cristatus
GGGCGGGCGAGGCGGCTGGAAGGATGTTTTCCTTTCGTTTTCCAGTCTCATTGGGCAGCTATATTTAGGCCAGTTTCTAATTTTCTCGGCTTAATTAACGAGCTGAAGTTTTCACTCGCAGGCACTCGAACAGCTTGGGAAGTTCAGCCCGGTCACTGGGCAGGAAAAAAAAACACCCTCTTTCTTCTCTGCTAGCGCTGGGAAGCGACCTGTAGATAACCTCGGAGGGAACAGCTCTGTGGGATCGCTGGGACACGCCAGTCCTGACCCTCGGGCACTCTGTGCATGACACGGGCTTGTACAGGTGGTGCCACGCAGCTACACGGCACAGCACCAGCCCCAGCACCTCAGCGCAGCCCTGCCGTGGGGATGGGCTGCGCCTGCTCCCGGGATCCATCTGGGAACCGGCCACACCCACATAGAGGGCACCCCCTGGCGTGGGGATGCACTCCCGGTGCTCCGGGCGTTTGTCCGGGTGCACACGGACACACAGGCACACCCTGACACGGGATGCACTCCCTGCACTCCCAGTATCCACCTTGGAACCACTTACACCGGCACATGGACCCCCCCTGACACAGGGATGCACTTCCTGAGCTCCCAGTATCCACCTTGGAACCACTTACACCGGCACATGGACACCCCCTGACACAGGGATGCACTCCCTGAGCTCCCAATATCCATCTTGGAACCACTTACACGGGCACATGGACACCCCGTGATGTGGGGATGCACTCCCTGTGCTCCTGGCATTTATCTGGGTGTCAGTCACACCCAACACATGGGCAGCCCTAACACAGGGATGTCAGGGCTCTGTGCTCCTGGCACCCATCTGGGTACCCATCACACCAACACATGGGGTGCCCCCCTGACTTGGGGATGCCCTCCCTGTGCTCCCGGTGTCCATCCAGGTACCAGTTACAGTGACTCACATGTACTCCCTGACACAGGGACGTGCTCCTGGAATCCACCTGGGCACCCATCACACCAATACACCGGCACACAGGATGTTCTCACTGGCCTCCAGACACCTGTAGGAGGCTTCAGCCTGCAGAGAGAGGTTTCAGGCTGTTTCTCCCTTCGTCTGGCCTGGGTGTCAGATGCACCGTGGCCGCACGCTGGGTACAAACAGTCCCGCTCCGCTCTGACACACGGCCCGTGGCCATCTCTCTAATCATGTAAAAGGGTTTCAGAGTGCAGCAAGGCTGTAAATCTTCGGAGTTTTAAGCCCCTTCCCAGCTTCAGGTTGCCACCTGGCTGCTTCCCAAATGGCTTGGCTGATTTTCCTATGGACGTGCCAAACGCTCTTGGAGCAACTCCGAAGGCGCGTTGGCCATTTGTCCATATTACCTGGATGGCTTTTTAGTACTTACTGGGGGTGTGATGATAACCCACTGCCAAAGGTGCAGGGTGCCCAGGCACATCCCAGCTCCTCTCTGGGGTCACCCAGCCAGGTTGGGAATGGGAAGCCGGAGCAGAGCCCTCCCTGGGATTCGCTGATCTTTCCGCAGCCGAGCTTCTCCTCGCAGCCCCTGTGGGGTTAGTGCTGCAGAGCCCCTGCCTGCTCCCTGCCCGACGAGCTCTGTCAGGCAAAGCTCATCTCTCCAGATGCGTCAGGGCTGAGCAGACCCACGCCTGCCAGAGGTGTCCCTGCACCCCTTTCCCCTCCTGTCTTTACCACGTGCACCGTGACAGAGGGGCCATGCAGGTGCTGCCCCTTGCACCCACCATCACCCCCTCGCCCTGGGATAGTCAAACGCCCCGAAAAATCGTGTTAAGAAAGAAGGAAATTCGAGTGGGAAGGGGGTTTGGTGCTGGTTTTGGGGGTGTTTTTTTGCAGTTCTCTTCTTCCCTGGTGTTAACTAATAATAACCATGCTCGTTTCCCTCCCAGCCCTGGTCAGGATGTCACCCTTTGCTGGCACTGACATGGTCACTGACAGCAGCATCACACAGGGAGAGCTGCAGCCACCCCTTGCTCTGCAACCCCAGCCCAGCACAACTCTCACACTGGCCCCAGTTTGCCCACGGGGAGGTAGCAGGGAGAGCTCTCAGCCCTGCTCCCCACACCGTTGTGGGGCATCAGGGATAAAAAAAGATCCAGGAGAGAGAAGGGGGTGGAAACAAGGTGTTTCTGCCAGACAAGGCTCAACGGCACAGTTCCCCCCCAGCTCCCCGTGTAAACACCCGTACTCTGCTTCACTTCTCCCAGCACCACCTTAAAATAGATCTGGCTTAAAATAACACCTTGCCAGCCCCAGACAGATGTGCAGGTTTTCTTTTCCAGCAATCAGGAGGTTGTTTTTTTCCCAATGAGAAACTATTTAGCTAGAAATAGGGACCGGGGAGAGGGGGGTGATGGCACCAGAGCTACAAACTGCACCCCAAAGCCAGCGAGTCAGTGGACCCTGGCCGCCCTGACCGAGGGACAGGCAAAGCCTGCAGCCCCTCCCAGCCTCTTTTGGGTTGAAATCAGTCAGATTTGTGGGCAAGGAGGACATTTCTGGCACAGGAGGTGCTATAGCAACCGGGTGAAGGTGTTTGGAAGCAGCCGAGAGGGAAAATAAATAAAATAAAAGCGTCGGTGGAAAACAGAGTGATGGTAAAAGGAGGAGAGGACCTGCAGATCCCCAGAGTGGAGCCTGGTGTCAGAGGTATTTCTCTTGTGCAGCTTTTAAATTGAATTCCCAAAGAAGCTTTGGTGAAAGGGGAGAAGAAGGGAGACCAGGACCTCTGCATGCTCCCGAATTCCCACCTAAATTCCCAGCTCCATGTGTCCACAGGGTCTTTCCCACCCCGCTTTCCCTCCCGAACAGTGGGTGCCACGGCTCTTCATCCCCCAGCACCACCCAGCCTTGCAAAACACCTGCATTTTCGGGACTGTTCCTCTTCCCTACCCAACTTTTGGTTCTAAATACAAGCTGGAATTGGGTTCTTGCTGGTGAAAGCCTTGAATTTGCCCATTCTGGTGCATCCCTCACCCATGGGTGCTGGCAGCACCCTGGCCTCATGCTGGGCACCCACCTCAGCAGGCGGGAGGGAATCCAAAATCCAGCACCCGGGGAGCCGCGTAAGAGGGCTGGAGCCGCCCCGGCCACGTGAAAGAAAACCCACCTTTTTATCAGAACTCCCTCTGTATTACACCTGGTTTTGTATTTCCCTTCCCCTCCCAGCCTTTCCCCTCGCTGCCACGTTCCTGGCAGGATTAATTCGAGATAAAGCCGCCCTGAGTGACGGCCTTTGCTTTTGTGTTCTCCTCGTCTATTTTCCGCCTCGCTAAACCCAGAAAAACTCCCGAGAAACCCTCCGGCTTCCAGCCTTGCCAGGGGGCCCCGGCTCGACCGACACTCATCTGCCGTCTCCGCGTTCAACCGCGGAAAAAAAGGGCCCCACAACACCTTCTGACAGGGGTTATTTTTATTCCTGACGAGAAGCGGAGCCCGCTGTGCACAGGTGGAGTGGGACGGATGACAGGCACGGCAAAATGATCGAGGGTTCGGATTTCCCAGGGGGGACTTTTTGGTTTTTTGGGTTTTTTNCCACAACACCTTCTGACAGGGGTTATTTTTATTCCTGACGAGAAGCGGAGCCCGCTGTGCACAGGTGGAGTGGGACGGATGACAGGCACGGCAAAATGATCGAGGGTTCGGATTTCCCAGGGGGGACTTTTTGGAGCCCCCCTCTGCCCTCCCCAAGCCCTCGGAGTTCTGTGGCTTTGCAGCCTGACTGGGGGTAAAACGTCCCCTCTGTGTTTGGGAGAGGTGAGGGCTGGAGGGGTTGTGGCGGGCGGTGTCGAGCCTTTGGTTTGTGCCTCGCTGATCCCCCCCAAGCGTGGGGTCAGCTCATGCCATGTGGGGGGGGTGAACGGGCAAAAATACGGGAACTGGGGTAAGAAAACATGCCAGAGGCGTGAGAGTGACCCAAGAGCCAGGGCTTGGTGTGTCCTGGTGGGTGCAGGACTTGGCTGTCACCCCAGGGGGGGTCCACTGTGGGCTTTCTTCCTTGATGCACCCAACACCCTAACTGTGTCCAGGTCTGGGATCCCCAACACAGGAAGAACACAGAGCTGCTGGAACGAGTCCAGAGGAGGCCATGGAGAAACTCTGAGGGCTGGACCCCCTCTGCTCTGGAGACAGACTGGGAGAGCTGGGGGTGTTCACCTTGAGAAGAGAAGGACCCAGGGAGAGGACTATGCCCCTAAAAGGCCTCCAAGAGAGCTGGAGAGGGACTCTGGGTAAGGGCCTGGAGTGACAGGGCAAGGGGGAATGTCACCCACTGCCAGAGAGCAGGGTTAGATGGGATATGGAGAAGGAATTCCTCCCTGGGAGGGTGGGCAGGCCCTGGCACAGGTTGCCCAGAGAAGCTGTGGCTGCCCCATCCCTGGAGGTGTACAAGGCCTGGTTGGAGCAACCACTGGAAGGTGTGGGCAGGGAGTGGAATGAGATCCAACCCAAAGCAGTGATTCAGTGTATCAGAACGTGCAGTTTGTCCCTGGTGGCGTTTATGTGGGGGACACACAGAGCTGAACCTTCATTCACTGGGCTCCCATCCTGTGAGTTCAGTCAGTTATTGAGCTCTGTTATTACTTTTTTATCATTTATTTCTGGACTTGCAGCAATTATTTCTCCAGCAGGGTGGAGGTTATTAGGATAACTGCTCCTGTGGCTAGTTTAGATTAGATTGGGATGAAGAAAGGCAGGGAGAAGCTGTTGCTTGGAAAACTACGTGGTTATGAGCTGGAAAGGGCAGCTCGAGGAGAAGGCAGGCGAAGTCCTGCCACACCCTGAGTCTCTGCAAGGCCTCTGGAGGGGACAGTCCCATTCCTTCCAGGAAGGTGGACAGGGAGGCAGCATCCTGAAACACAGACCTGGAGAGCAAACCCCTGTTTGCAAGGGTGCAGTGCTGAGCCACCCTGTGAATTCGCACACGCAACGCTTCTCCCCGACAGCTTCTCCCCACCAAGCCAAGCTCCAGCTTTATTTGCAGCCCAGGAAGGTTTCCCCACCTCCCTCCAGGTTTACAGTGCCACGCACAGGAGTCAGAGGGTGCTTGTTGACACCCTCCCACCTCCAAGTCACATTATGCTGCTCCGGTAAATGCCCTTTTCCATCTTGCTCTGATCATTAGCTGAGAGTATTCCGCTCCAGAGCTCTGCTATAATGAAAGGCACTGAACTTCGGGATCTCAATTAACTGCAGCAAATGCTCTAGATCCTGGAAAAATCCTTTGCTCAAATTATATTGCAATGATAATCTGTATGTCCGTTTGCTCCTCGGGAGCGGCGCGGGCGTGCGCCGTGTATCTCAATTCCGCTCCCTCTCACGTCCTCAGCTTCCTCCCTACATCTCCTTCCTGCCCAATGCACAGAGTCATTCCTAATTCCTGGGCTCCCCTGCCATCTCCCCAAAACAAAATCGAGCCCTGATGCTGCGTGGCGCTCCACCTCTCGCCTGATAAACACGTTCCAGCTCTTAACGAACGCCACCAAGTCATTTTAATTAATAAACAGATGCAGGCGCCCAGTCCTTTGGCTGCTGCCTGCCTTAATTGCAAGGCTGTCACTGCAGCAGTTGAGATCTTCCCAGCTGGAAGGTCACGCTCCAGGTTTGGGGGGCAATTTGGGGAGGGGGGAGGAGAGGCAGGATCTGCAGCCTTCGAATAAGAAAATGGAATGAGGCAGAGGTGGGGAAGGATCTGGGCACCTGCCTGGTCACTGCCACCACCCCATCAGCCCACGGCAAGGGTTGTAGTGGGGACAAGAGCAGGAGATTTTAGTTTATTTAGTTTATTTTGCCTGTATCTCTGTGGAGGTGGGTGAGGGATGGTGCCCCGTGTGGGATGTGATGCTGCCTGGACGAACAGGGTGGGCACGGCCCAGTCAGTGCAGTTACCCAGCCGAACACCACTGCCTTCCCAATCTCGTCCAGCCTGCAGGAGCCTAATAAAACAAGTCCACACGTTACAAAATCAATTTCCTCTCTATTAATTTGGGTCTCTTAAGATTTATCATCGTCTTTCATCACCAGATTAAAAGCAATTGGCAAAGTCTCAAATAACCTTTTAATTCTGAGCTGGGAGCCAAGATCCAGATGCAGGGAGCTGTGTCCTCTGGAGGGGCACTGTCCAAATGGGATGGTGTCTGGCACCCCAATTCCAGACTGTGCATGGGCACACCTACACCTGCCCTCCCCGTGGTGAGTCTCAGCCTGATTCTTGGTTGGAGCAGAGCGATGGTTCGTGCTGGAATTAATTACAGCTCTTCCTCTGCCTTCAATCAGAGCCTGCACTTTGATATTTATGCTCCCAGTTGTGGGTTAAGGCCTTGACTCATTAAGATTTGCATAGTAATTGTTTTCTTCTAACGATCTGGGAGGATGGCACCGTGGGGAGACTTGTCCTGCACACACGGGTGGGTGGGCTGGGGCACAGTGTTGAGCAGCAGCAGCACACCCTGAGCATCACGTCTGGTCAGGGCCAAAATGGGGCCACAATGAGGCCAAGAGGGCCAAAACAGAGATAAAACTGGGGCCAAAAATAGGGTAAAAACAGAGCCAAAATAGGGCTGAAATAGAGGCAAAAATAGAGCTGAAATAGGGCTAAAATAGGGTCAAAATAGAGCTAAAATAGGGCTGAAATAGGGTCAAAATAGAGCCAAAATTGGGCCAAAATAGAGCTAAAATGGGCTAAAGGTTCTTCATCCCCACCTCACCGCTCTGTGCCTGTCCAGGACAAAGGACAGGGTCCAGCTCATCTGCCACAAGCCCTGGGGGGAGTGGGTGCTCCTGGAACCACATCACTGGAAAAGACTTGTAGCTACTTGTTTTCACTTGCAGAAGTGGGTTTTTTTCAAGTTAAACATCAAAATTTCCACTGCTGTAGACCTGATTTTCACATGCTTCCTGATTTGCACCTTTGTGTTTTAATGGACAAAACTACCCTGAAACGATCAATACTTCCCTTCTGGTGCTTAGAAAGAAAAAGTCCCTTGGTCTTCCAGTGTGAGTTGGGAACAAAGTCATATGCAAAGGGGTGAAGGGCAGGAACCATATCAAAATGATGGAAATACCTGATGTTACAGAAATCCTCACCTATCACTGCCCCTTCCCCTCTCCTGGCTCCCAAACCTTTGCAAAACCTCCATTTCCCACTAATTTGTGATAAATGTGGAGCTCTGGGCCGGAATGTGAAGAAAATTTCCTCGCTGAGGGGGGGAAATAAAGCAATAAAGAAGAAGAAAATCTTGTTTCCTTGCTCAAAAGCAAACCCTGGGTCTCTGTGCCTGTTGTGGGAGCTCAGGGAGCTGTCGCTGCCTCCCGGGAGCGGCGTGGGACCGATGGGAAGGGCCTGGCTCCCGTCCCAGATCTGACGGCTCCGCTTCTCCCAGTCCTTCCCCGCTCCTCATTATATTTGTATATTTGAGGATCGTTTAACATTCATGTGCTGCTGGGTCTCAGTGGAGAGCAGAGCCTTGGCAGTGCAGAGATGTGCAGCTCCATCCCCAAAAGGCCAATTCCTGCCCCAAAACACGGTTGGCTCTTCTTGGCCATGGCAAAAGGTGATCTGGGCCGGCCCGGCCACGTCTCTGCCATAACCTGTGGAGATCTCATTGCTCTCAGCCCTCCAGAGTGAGATTTGATCTGTGCTGCTTTCTCGTGATCTGATCTCAGCTGTGTTCTGCTTTTCTAGGTTTTATTTATTTTCTTCTTTCTTATTTTAATGTTTTTTATAGAAGGGTGAAACCTGTCCAGGAGTCTGACAGTGACTGTCAGGCTGCAATTAATCCAACACTATCACAGAATCCCAGAATGGTCTGGGTGGGAAGGGACCTTAAAGCCCACCCAGTTCCACCCCCTGCCATGGGCAGGGGCACCTTCCACTAGCCCAGGTTGTTCCATCCAACCTAGCCTTGGACACTTCCAGGGATGGGGCAGCCACAGCTTCTCTGGGCAACCTGTGCCAGGGCCTCCCCACCCTCACAGGGAGGAATTTCTTCCCAATATCCCATCTAACCCTTCCCTCTGGCAGTGGGAAGCCATTCCCCCTTGTCCTGTCACTCCAGGCCCTTGTCAAAAGTCCTGAACAATGGGTCTCCCAACAACAGAAGGATGTGGAGCTGCTGGAGAGAGTCCAGAGATGCTCCTGAAGGCTGGAGCACCCCTACTCTGGAGACAGGCTGGGGATGTTTACGTGGAGAAGAGAAGCATCCAGTGAAACCTTAGAGCCCCTTCCAGTGCCTAAAGACTTGTGACAAGGGAAGGAGTGACAGGGTGGAGTTTCCTGGGTGGATGTGCTGGTTCTGCCGTGAGCATCCTCCTTGGAGGGGGAGAGGACAGGGGTGGGGCAGGGACAGGCTCATGCTGGCTGTGTGTGGATGTGTGAGCTCCAGGCTGTGCTGAGACCAAGCCCAAAACCTGCAGGATGGAAAGAGGCTGGAAGCAAATGACTGCACAGCTCTGAACTGACAGGAAGAGACCATTTAAATCCAAAGCAAAGGTTAATGATATCCTGACAGTGCCAGAGGATTCGCAGCTTCCAGAGTGGGAAATCGCAGCTGAGTGACAGCCCTGAGAGCTGGAGATAGCAGGGACTGGGTTGGGTTGGGAATCAAACATACAGAGACAGCAGGACTATTAAGATGACAAACCAAAAGGTTATGTGGGGATGACAAACGTTTATTTGTATATTCTCATGATCGAAGGGGAGTTATTGTGTGGGCTTGGCAGGGTGAATGGCAATCGTTTTCCACGTGTGTTCCTCCTCCTTTGGGGCAGGATGCAGAGAAAGGGTCTCAGTCCGGCTCTGCTTCAGGTAAGTGGCTGCAGAAGATGATGATGATAGTAATAAAGGTGGGTTCACTCTCGTCTCTGTACAACCACTTTGTTTGCAGATGATTTCTCCTCCCCCAGGGCACTGATGGAGGTCTGACCAGCGGTCTCCTAACGGGGGCAAATCCAAAGGGGTGGTGAAGAGTTCCCGGGTGCCTGCTCACCCATGGTAGCTGGTGAGTGGGTGCCTTCCCTCTCTGCCAGTGCAGGGAGGTTTGTCCTCCTTCTGCTTCTGCTGGAAGTGGCCCACAAACACCCCAGGAGCACCAGACTCCGCCAGCGCCACCGGCACTGTTTTGGGGTACAAGTTGAGCAGGGAGGGGACACAAGGATGCTCCCCTTGCAGGTGGCATCAGCCCTCTTAAGGGCAAACAAGGCTCTGGGCTGAGCATTAAAAAGAGCCACCCCAGCTCCCCCTCCACAGGCCCCTTGCAGCCCCTTCCTGCTTTTCCCCAGGCAGGTTCCTGCTCTCCTTCCACCCTCACGCGCCGAGTGCTTTGCAGCTCCTTTAGCTCTTCCCCGCCAGCACCCCACGGGATCCAGACCAGAAATGCCTCCTCTTTGAAGGGCCCACACCAAAGCCTGGATCTGAGCTTTGAGCCTACCCACGTGCCGTCGCCTGGAATAATTCATGTCAAACGTTTGCTCGTAGGGGTGCAGGAGCCGGAGCTCCCCGCGCTCCCGGGACGTGCCAGGGAGTGGGGAAGGAGAAGGGAACATCTCCAGTGGGTTTGTGGGGTGTCCACGGGTGTGCAGAGCCCCTGGGGAGCAGCGCTGCTCATGGGTTAATGGGATGGGGGTGCAATGGGTCCTGAATCCCTGGAAAAGAGCTCCATGGGAGCACCTGGCAGACGGGAAGCAGCAGGCTGGGAGCAGCCACTGGCCCTGCCGTTGACAGCATCACGTGTGTGTGGATTTATGATCGCAGAGTCGATGCTCAGAACAAACCTGAGTGCAAATTTAGGGGGAAAACAAAAGCATGGCTCTGGGCAAACACCTCATCCATGCTTTGTGGTTGCCGGCAGCAAAGGAGCAGATCTTTTCTCCTCTCTGTCCTCTTTAGAATCAGGGAGTGAAGGCAACGGGATTTCCGACGGGATTTAGGGAATCGTGGCCCCTCCTCAGGGTAGGAGGGAGAAGGTGGAGATGGGAACAGATACAAGCAAAGGTGAAGGAAAGGCTTCCGCTAAGGCAGAAATCACATCCCACTTTGGCACTTAAGAACCACCAATAAAGAAGAAGAAAATCGTGTTTCCTTGCTCAAAAGCAAGCCCTGGGTCTCTGTGCCTGTTGTGGGAGCTCGTGGCTGATGGTCCCAAAGAGATATGGGATGGACTGAGTTGATCTGTCCACCACCCACACTGCCAGGACGGGCATCCAAGGGTGCTGCAGGAGCCCAGCCTTCATCTTCCTCCCTGTGAAGGCACAAAAGAAACTCAAAGTCCAAAGTGAGGGCCAAGGCACTCCTCTCCATGCAGGAGTTTCTCCTAAACCAATCAGTCTGGCAGACAAAATTCCCTGGAAAAGCTGTACTGAGTGTCTTCCACGAGTTGTCGGGACTGGGGAGGGAAAATAAAAAAGCGGCGGAAGCAGGGTAAGAAGAATTCAATATTTCTATTTGTTCTTACCCAAATAAATTGAGATGTATTTGTGGAAGTGTCAGAGAAGCCCGCAGGAATGATACCATAAAATAACACAGCTGCTTCATGAGCCTATGACAGACAGCACAGATTAATGTACCGGCGTTTTTATGGTCTGTTAACAACTGATATGGGTTTTAAATATATTATCTCCCGTTGTATTGTCTGTCATTTTAAAAACTGCTCATGTCTATTGTGTTTGCTTTTAAGAGGTGCTTATGGAACAATCAGCCAGTAGCTTCCCGATCTCTCCCCTTCCCTTCTTCCAAGATATATCATTATCTCGCCCTCTTTCTCTCTTTTTTTCCCTGGATAGGTTTTCCCCAGCACTTTCATGGGCAATTTATTCCAAAAACCTATCGAAGCCCCCTCATGTTCCTTAATTCCAGGAGCTTTAAAAAGCTTTTCCACCTTCACACCTGGTTATCAGTGAAATGTGGGTGGAGAGGGGTCACGCTGGAGTGCTGATGGGGACAGAGGGTCTGCAGGGGTGTGGAGGGGGAAGGTGGGTGCCTGTTGTCCCCACCAGGTTGTGACATGGAGGTATTCAGGCCTCCAGGTATCCACTGGGATGAGCAAGGGGAGAGAAAAGGAGCTGGAGATCAGGTCAGGGCTGGGGGAACCGCAGGACTGGTTTCACTGAAGGTGCTTAGGAAGACATGCAGGGCTCTGAGCTGTGGTAAAAACCCTGTGTTTGGCTCTCAGTGTTTGATGGCTGATGAAAATTTGTGTTTTCTTGGCTGAGACTAAGGGAGAGTGGGACCAAGAGAGACAGGGCTCCTGGTTGCCCCAGCAAGGAGGACCCTCCCTCAAACCTCTTCAGTGAGTTCCTTCACGCAGGAAATGCTCCCAGGCAGAAGCTCCCCATGACTTTCCTTCCCCCTCTCCCCTTGGCCACTCCCTTCGTCCATGTCCCACCTGGCAATGGAAGATCTGTCACCTCCTCTGCTGTGCCCAGCTGGGCTCCCCGGGACCAGCAGCATCGTCCCTCGCCGCTGACGCCTCCCCAGCCCACCCTGGAGCTCTCACTGCTCCTGGCAGGGCAGGTGCAATGAGATCAGTGACTGCAGATGGCCCTGCCACAGATGGAGCCGGGAGGAAACATCTGGACAACCTCCCTGGCACCTGGCACGGAGCAGCTCCTCCAGCTGAGCACATCAGCCGTGGGAAACGCTGCCCACTGCCATCCTCTGACTGGCCCCACCGTCCCCGTCGGCCCCAGGGACGTCCTCACACCCATGGGATGGCATCACGACCAGAGATGCTGAAGAGCTACACTGACTCATCCCCATTCCTTCATCTTCAGCCCCTAAAAATGTAATTTTCCTCCCCCTTGCGCCCCTTAAAACCAGGCAGCCCCAAACCAGCGTTGGGGGTCCTTGTGGGAGCATCGCTGAGGGGAGTGGGGTGTGGTAATGGATGCATGTTTGCGTCCATAATTTTCTCAGAAGGCCTGAATTGCTACATTCGAAATTATATTAGATTGCAAGAACAAAGATGCCCTTTTGATGCTTTGTAGCAGCACTGGAGATAATGAAAGGAGAGGAATTTCGATAAGGATGAAAGATAGCTTCCTTCAGCTTCCCAGGGCTGATAAAGTGCTGCCCAGATGAAGAGAATTCAGAATTAAAAGCCCCACAGAAGTAAAACAAAGTAAACACTGCCTGGCGTCGCTCTAACAAGATAAAATTACACTGTGGAGAGGAGACAAACAGGACGATAAAGAGAAGCACTCAACGTAACGGGGAGAAGGACAGCACAGATTTGGGATGGGAACAGAGACGCTGGGAGCAATGGTGAGGGAAACAGCAGCTGGGAAACGTGCTAAAGGGGTAAAGCTTGGGCTCCCACATCCCTCTGCCAGGCATGGGCAGCAATGGGAATGACCCCTTGGCGCTGTAGCAGAGACGGGATGGAGGAGAAGGTGACACCAGGGTCACCCCCCTTGCCGTGTGTCAGCCAGGTGGGAATGGGAAAATGTGGATTTTCTACAGCTGCTGTTGTTCATCGGGGTTAAAAGCGCCGTGTTTGGCTGTGGAGGGGGAAGGGTGTTGGCAGGGCAGGGGAGCAGCACAGGGGAGGCAGCTGAGTCCTGCAGAAAGTGGTGGCCAAGGAGATCCTGGGAAGGGGTGGCCAAGGAGATCCTGGAAAGAGCTGGCCAAGGAGCTCATGGAAGGCAGTGGCCACTGAAAAACAGTGACTAGAGTGGTTCTGGAAAGCACTGATCAAGGAGCTCATGGAAAGTGGTGGCCGAGGACCTTTTGGAAAGAGGTGGTCAAGCAGCTCATGGAAGGCAGTGGTAAAAGTGCCTATGGAAAGTGATGGCCAAGGACCTCCTGGAACGTGGTAGCCAAGGACTTCCAGATAAACGGTTTCCAGGGATCTCATGGGAAGTGGTGGCCAAGGAGTTCATGGAAGGCAATGGCCAAGGAGCTCCTGGAAAGTGGTGTCCAAGGCGCTCCTGGAAAGTGGAGGCCAAGGAGCTCATGGGAAGCAGTGGTCAAGGAGCTCCTGGGCAGGGGATAGCGTGTGTCCCTGTTTGCAGGCAGGGTCTGAGCCCTGTGCCAGGGCCTCAGGTTTGCTCCTTGCCCCAGCCTGAGTCTCACTACAGTTTCTGGGCTGCCTTTGACACCTGGTTGGGCCCCATCTGCCCGAGGCGGTGCCGAGCCGCGGTGGCTCTGCAGCACAGCCCGTCCACGCTGCCATGGCAACCAGGGATGCAAAATTGCTGCGTAAACCCCAAAACAAACAAATCCTCCACGCCACGAAACCCAAGGCATCCTTCTCCCCTTGTTCCCCACAGCCTGTTTTTTTTCTTGCCTCGTGGGACCTGCTGAGGAGCTGGTGCTGCCTGGTGACACCCTCACACCAGCGGCGGGAATCCCTGTGGCACCTCGTGTTCCCCACGTGTCCGTCTCCCAGCCTGTACCTCGAGCAGATGCTGTTGAGTCTGTTTGCCAAAATGGTTTCTTTTTCTCCTCCACGTTTTGCACCTTCCTTAGTGCAGGGGTGGTAACCAGCTTGACCACCGAGCCACTACGGTTTGGGGCGCGCTCCTCGCTTTGAGAGCTTTGAGAGGGGGAAAATGAGCCCAGGAAAAGTTTTGGAACGGCCAAACACACCCAGACTGAGCCTTCCCTGTCTGTGTCCCCATCGCAGGGTACGGTGTTCCATCCATGAAGCCCCTTCTGAGGGCTTCAGGACACCCTTGAGCATCACATGGATGATTTACCTCAAGAGAGCGTCAGTGCAGGTTCATACCCGCAGGATCCTTCAATCCTGCACACAGGAGGAGTTCAGGGCAGGGATGTACCTGGGGACACCATGCAGCATGTGACAGTTAAATGCCACGGGTTTGAGGTGTTTGGTCTAGCATTTATACACATGGTGACTTCTTGTTTGCCTGAAAATTGAGATTTATTCTCCACAAAGGGAAATATTCACCTTTCCACCTTCACCAGTACTCACTGGCTGGGTCAAAGCCCTCACCTCAGGCAAAGCCAGGCTGTGTGGCTGCTGTCAGCTCACCACCCTGGATCAGATCTCCCAGCAAAACCCAGTGGTAGGAGGCTCCAGGGCTACCCTGGGAGCTGGAGCAAGAGAGCTTAAACTAATATAAGTTACTCTGCTGGGAGTCACAGCAAGTAGCCCGTGAGAGAAATCCTAAGAGATGCTTGTAATATTGAATGGGGACAAAAAACAATGGGTGTCCATAGAAATGATCCTGCAGGGAACAGCAGCACGTCTCCTGGAGGAAATGAATGTGCAGAAGTGCTGGAGGATCAGGAAGACCTAATTACGTATTTCTGAGTCCCTTAAAACCTGGCTGGGCGAAGTGAGTATGGAGTTTGCCTTTAACTGAGTGCAGCTTCGGGAAGGGAGGTGGAACAGTGACAAAGTGAGCACTGGAGCCATCAGTCTGGAAGGGAAGTGTTTCGTGGCTGAAGGACTCTGCAGTATTTGGGCAGCTTTTAGGGAAAGGCCTCCATGAGGCCACCTAAAGTCATCCCACCTCCGTTTTGACAGTGGGAGGGTGATTTCTCCACCCCCCTTGGGGTGAAACTGGCTGCTCCAGAGCATCCTTTTAACAGCAAAGAGAGAGGCCTCGCTTTTGTGGGCAGATGGGGCAGTGTGGGGACACTTGTTGTCTTGGTTTGAAGTTCTCTGGCGGCATTGGAAGGTCTTTTGTTGGGGTGGGAGGGTGTCGGGGTCGCTGCAGGGATTAGCAATGGTGCAGTGGGAAAATGCGATAAATATTTTCAAAGTCAACTCAAAAGAAAAGTCCAGCGCAGATCACAGCTTAATCATTTGATCTCCTGGGTAAATATTAACACTGGAAAGCCATTTGTTTTATTTTCTCCGAATACCTGCAGTGTTTCCAACCAGGCATGATCTAAACCTGTTCTTAGACGTCTGGAATCTGCTACTGGTCAGATCCTGCTGGGATCAAAAGCAAATGGGCATGACATTGGCTGGTACCCCAAGGAGATCCCAAACCAGCCCATGATCTCCAGGATCCACATGTGAACTGGTTGTGTTAAGGGACAGCAGATCAACCAAGGCCCACATTGATTTCTGAGGCTGCTTTTCTGCTGGGTCTTCACATCTCACCCTTAGCTCATGAAGATCCCAAAGCAACTCGATTTCCCAGCATCCAGACGCCAACCAGCTGGGCTGGGGGACATCAAGTTGACCAAGGTCCATATTATCCTCCAAGAGCTGTTTTTTCCACGGTATCCACCCCAAATTTTGCACCGGGGGAGGGTAACACATGGGTTTCACTCCAGGAGATCAGCACTGGGGGGAAGCCCTCTCCTTTTCCTCTCTCTGCACACCTGGTCACAAAGACCTTTGCCAATCCCTACGAGGCCAAAGCAAAGGGATCAGCAAAGTGATGAGCACGAGAGGGAGGAATCCTGAAGAGAGGGACTGAAACTGCCCCTGGAGAGAAGTGGTGCCTCCTCTGGTACCCATCTCCTCCTCATCCAACCCCATCCCATGCTCCCATCGCTGCCAATGATGGCATCAAATGGAAAATGGAGTTGTTGAAACCTTTCCACACTGATTTTTTGCAGACTTGTCTTTCTGAAGAACGCATAAAAACTCAGAGGGAATAAAGAGCAGAAACTGTCTAAACAAGCCCAAACAGATTGGGAAACTCAAATCTCACAAACCTTATGCAGCTTCACGCTTCAAATCACCTCAAGTATTTCCAGCACGCACCAGGATCGCCTTTCTATCATAATTAAATATGTCTGTCTCGAAGCAAAGGCCTCGAGAGCTTGGGGGAGTTGTCACCATCCTTAATCTCAGCTGCCACTCCTCGGCGGCGCTGTCAGGGCGGTGGCAAAGTGGGGGTTTTGGGGTAAAAAGTGTCTTTCAGGGCAGACTCCGAGGAGTGTCCCATGCCTTTGCAGTCTGCCTTGGCGTTTGAAAGCAAGCTGGATCCAGCGCAAGGTGGAATTAGGGCAGGAGGAGTATTTTGTGGAGTTGGGGTTCTACTGGTTATGCTGGATTCGTGGGCATCTTTGGGGGCTAAGGAGGAGGGAGAGGGATGGGGATGTGTGGCTGTGGGTTGCTGGGCCACCTCTCTCTACGGGCGTCATGTCTGTCCTGGGGAAGGAGCCAAACTTTTCCCCTTTAAGCTTTGAGAGGAGTTGGGGGCTGTCCTGTGCCCGTCAGCTCTGGCCCTTGGGAAGAGGAGCTCCCCAAATCCTCACACCCATCCGGCCCCATCCCTAGCCAGGATGCCCCAACCATCCTCCATCTCCTCCTCTGCGGGGGTAGGAGGTCTCACCAGGGGAAGGTGCCTCCACACAGCATTTTCATTGCTAAAAACGGGGCTGGTTTGGAGCGAAAATGCCACCGTGATTCCAGCGAATGGGAAATCGATAGGAGCCCAAAATTAATTAACCGTGTCTGCAGTGGGGGCAACCGGTTAAGCAAAGCTGAATGAAGCTCTCAGCCAGCAGCTGGGGCAGGATCCACCCGTCGGATGCCTCCCTCCCCGCTCCCTTTCGCCGGCCCCCTCCATCGATTCCTCCCTCTCGCAGCTCCCGCCCCGTCCCCGCTCCCAGCGGGAGATGCCGTCGAGCCTTCGCAGGGGGAGGATGAACCAGAGGCCCCACCACGGGCTGCTGAAGGTCAGACCGACTGCTGCCTTCCGATGGGGCGGGCTCCGGAGAGTAAACAATAATTAACCTTAAATTAAAACTGGTTGTAATCTTTGATTACCCTCCCGGTTCCGCGATGTGCCAAAAGCCCATTTTGTTTCTGGTTTCCTTGGAGATACCACCCGGCCTCCCCACCCCCTTCCAGCTCTGCTCCAGCTTTTTTTTTTTTTTTTTTTTTCTGTTAAAGCAGGTTTAAAAACAGCTATTAGGAGAGCTTGTTAATCATCATCCCAGCCTGCTAATAGCGCTCTGGCCACGGTTAATCACAGCGAGCTGCAAGGATGCTGCAAATGCTTTCAGTGGAATAATTGCCCCCGTGTTCCTTCGCTCCGCTGCATCCCCCTCTCCTTTCAAGCAGAATTCGCCGGGAAAATGGGAAGTTGGGAAATCGGGAAGTTGGGAAATCTGGATTCAGGATACTGCTGGCTTTTTTTTTGATGTTGGCTTGGCTGGTGGTGAGACCCCGGTGGAGTTTGGGAAGGGCTGTGCCCTGCCGAGCCCCCGTTTAGTGGCAGCTCAGCAGCGGCAGCACTCGCACATCGGGTGTGCAGCAGGGGAGGGGGATTTGGGAGCATGGAGCCATGTCCTGGGAAAGGCAGGGCTCGAGCCATCCCTAGGGATATGGATGCTACTAATAACAGGCAGCAGCCTCCACCTTCTCGAACCTCAAAGGAACTTCTTTTTACTCCTCAGTGCCCCGGAGTTGGGATGTGCTGCCAGCTGCACTCAGAGCAACCTGCTCGCCCAGAAAATAAGTAGATGGGGGTGAAGCTGGAGATAACATACATGTTCCTGGTCTGGCTTCATCTCTGGGGCATCTTCCTCCTCCTCCCTGGAGCTGCTCCAGCTTTCTGCTGCCGTAGGTGGAGGAAGGTTTGTCCTCCAAGGTCTTAAATTTGTAAATCAGTTCAGCACTTAATTTTTTTCTGAGTTAAACTGTTGCCTAAAAACTTCCCTGTACAAGCCCAGAGCATCAGGCTGATGCTGTAATAAATAAAATTTCTGTCTACAACTTCCTTACGAGGGGAGGCAGAGGGGCAGCACCAACCTCTGTTCTCTGTGAGCAGGGACAGGACCCCAGGGAATGGCTGGAGCTGTGCCAGGGGGGCTGGGATGGACCTCAGGGAAAGGTTCTTCCCCCAGAGGGAGGTTGGGCACTGACCAGGCTCCCCAGGGCAGTGGGCACGGCCCCAAGGCTGCCAGAGCTCCAGAAGCGTTTGGACAACGCTCTGAAGGACAGGGGAGATTGTTGGGGTGTGCTGGGCAGGGCCAGGAGTTGGACTGGATGATCCTTCGGGGTCCCTTCCCACTCAGGATATTCCAGGATTCTGTGATTCTGTGATAACAAGCTTCATGCAGATGGGAGGTGTAGGATTGCCCTGTGCTGGTGTGACTCAGGAGTGGGACTGGTGGGGAAGAGCCCCCAAAATCCCTGTCCCCAGCCCCTCCAGCCAGCAGTAGGTGCTGCTCTGCCCTCGTCAATCCCATTAAGTGGGGTTTGAACTGGGTGACCCACCTGAGCAGGTCTTAATTGTGGCTCTGGCTGTTCCTGCTGAAATGACAGATAGGGGACAATTCTGCCCGTTGACAATAATTGTTCTCCTAATTACAGCAATGACATTTACTGGAAAACCACTGCAATCCCATTACCTTCTAATGCGAAATTCTGCGACTTTAAGATTACATTCCCTGTCTCCTTCTCCTGGGATGAATCCCTCTGGAGAGAGGCATGTTTACCTGCAGCCACGGGATGTCATGGATGCTCCTGGGGGGCCCTGAAGGAGCTGATATTCTGCTGGGTTTGGGTGTTTGTTTTATTTTTTCTTTTTTTTGGAGGGGATTGGTGGTTTTTTACCTCTCTTATCCTGCATTTTTTTAACCCATCACCTGGATGGGGGGGATGCTGGAATGTTCAATCAGTTGCAGAGGTGGCAACACCCAGACACTGCCACCCCAAAATTAACCCATTGCATTAGTCCACCAGCCTCCCCAAATTACAGAGGACACCAGGCAGAGGGAGTTTTACAACAGTATTTCTGCGTTGCAGGTGGCCCTCTCAAACCTGTGGATCCTCATCCTCCCTCATCACCAAATAAAAGGTGCACATGAACAGTTAACTGCCCAGACCCTTAATATTTTATAAACAGTTGTAATGAGCCGATGCTCTGTTTTGTTTGGCTGTTTATGTATCGTTAAGTCTGTGAACAAGATACTTTAATTTAATGCGCTGCCCTCAGAAATATCTTTTAATAAAGCACTATAGCTCTTCTCTGGAGAGCCAGCATTTGGTTAAGCTGGATAAATGATGATGATGATGGTATCTTGCAATAGGTCCTTCCTTCCCCCCCTTCTCTGCACAGACTTCACACCAAGGAAGCTCAAGTTCATTATTTGAAAGGGGGAAACCCCTGTTTTTTCAGGATTAGGAAAGCTAAAGTAGGATCACGAGCAACGTCAGAGCCATGCCTCAAAGCTGGACTTGCTTCCCAGGCCATGACCCACCACCACAAGGGGGAATAAAGAAAGGGGCTGAAATTCAGGCACAAAACCTCTGCAGGGAAGCAGATCCCTTCCCTTTGGATTTGGAGAAGCCAAAGAGGTTGGCCCACCTCCAAGGCAGAAGAGGAGCAGGAGCGCCATCTCCTCTTTGAATTATAGTCTTTCCCTTAAAAAAAAAAAA
>VXAY01004187.1:160531-175558 GCA_013399855.1 Oxyruncus cristatus
TTTGCTGGAACAGTTTTACGAATAGTTCTTTGGGGTGTTCTTCCTGGGCCCGGAAAAGGAGGATCCACCACCTGCCCCAGGAGATCCTGTGGCAGCCCAAGGATGGGAGGGATGGTGGGGTGCAGTGAGCTCTGGTGCTCAGTTAATTGCTTTGGGCTTTTGCTTGGTATAAAGTAAGAGACCAGTATATAAAGTAATATATATGTATTTTTATATATATATATGTATAAAATAAAGTAATATACTAAGTATAAAAAGTAATAGAATATAAAATAAAAATATATATGTGTGTGTGTGTCTGTGTATATATATATATATATATATAAGTATATATATATTGGGGGTTGGAACTAGATGATCTTCAAGATCCTTCTAACCCAAACCATTTTAGGACTCTTACTATATATAAAAAAATAAATATATATCAAGAATTATGGGCTTTTACTCTACCCATGAAGTGTTCATGTCTTGTTGCTTTAGGGCTGCTACCCTGCCCTGGGATTTACTGGAGGGCTCTGGGTGATGCTCAGTGCTGCTGCAGAGGGGTCTGGATTATTTGGGGAGTTTTCTTCGAGGCTTGTTTTCTCGGGCACTTTATTTTATCCTCTCGAAGAGAGGGAGACAGTCTGGAGTGAAAGAGAAAATGGGATGGGGCGGGAAAAAGAGAGCAGCAGGTACAGATGATTCCAGGGAGAGGGGTGTGGGAAGCTGACCTATTTCTTTAGTCATGTATGTATTTATCCACAGGGCCAGGTGTGCTTATTTCCTCTTGGATTTAATGAAGGAAAGTAAAACAGGACCCAGATAACTGACCTGGTTTGAACCACTTTGTAGGATTTAACCAAGAAAAAAAAAAAAACAAACTCCCTCTGGATTTCAGAAACTTCAGCTGAAGTTTTACCACTTGGAGCACATTTGAATCTCACCAGGTAACTTCATTTGGTTTCCTTAATGAAGGCAGCACAGCGGGGTTAATTCTGCTTTCTATGTAAAAAGATTAAGTAGTAGTTGGGTAAAACACTTCATCACTGAAGTGATTTTCAGGATGTACTCACTCTGAAGGCACAGATGTAATACCTGCTTTTAAATTCAATTAGCTCTGACTCAGTTGTGTTGCCTGAATACATTACCACAGCTTGAGACAGTCAGTGTTATTCTTTAAAGCTAAAAAAAAAGATGGGGGGTAAAAAGAAAAAAAAAAAAAGAAAAAAAAAAAAAGAAAAAAAAAAAAAAAAAAACCTATTTGGAGATTTCCCTGAATGTGCTTTAATTCCCTCAATATGTCATGTGTCTTAACAGCTCCTGACTCTCCCATCCTGGGTTTTCCCCTACCCTGGCAGTAACTCCCACACTGGCACACGGCTGGGGGGGACTCCAGGGTTCCAAAGGGGGAATGATGGTCAGATCCCTAATTCACAGCTTTTTCCCTCTTTTTTTGACACCCTCAATTCCTACAAGCTCTGGGATTTGGGCCACTGACCCACCACGTGCCCCAGAGCAGGTCCCTGCCTCTGCCACTACCTGTTTATTAAATTTTTATGTGGCATCAGAGGGGAAGGCTATTTGAAAGCTAAATTAATTAACGCTTGTAAAACACTTGGAGATCCAAGGATGAAAGGCACACTAGAAATGCAATTTATTTTATAATTATCGAGACAACGAGCCTGAAAGACAACGAGGCTCCTGTTGGTGTGGGATATTTTATTTTAATTAAATCTGGGGCCGTGACGATACGTTTCCATGGACAAGGACCTCCTGGAGATGAGGTCCGACCCCCAGCACGGGTGGTTGGCACTGGGGCTTGGGGATGGAAACTGGGAGGGCTGGGCTGTAGCAGCCCCGAGGTCTGTGTGGGGAAGGGATTTTTTGCAGGAAAATAAGAGCCGAGCCCCAGTTTTGCCTGCAAAGCAAGGAAAAGATAGTGGGATTAGTGGGATAGATCCACTCCTCCGTCTGGGATGGGAACAGGCAGCGCTTTCACGTGCCTCAGGATGGCTGGAAATGGAGGAATAAAAACCCAATTCATAGGAACTTATGAATTAAAAAAAAAAAAAGAAGTGTATTTTAAGGTTATTCAAGCAATCCTGAACGTCTGGCTTTTGTTGGCTTTTCCCAGCACATCCATTCATTGTTTGCCTGTTTTCTCCGGGCTATAAACCATCTGTTTTCTTTCTGAAGCGAACACACTCGTGCTGGGGCTGCCAGGCACTCCAGGTCTCTGCTCCCAGATACTTCTCCAGGGATTTGAATGGTTTTTGGGGACCCCCCACCCTGCTCCTGCCATCCGTCTGTGGCCACCACGGATGGGTTGCTCTGTGCGTGGCGGGTTTGGCTCTTGTGGCCAGAAGGTTAATACCTGCCCCAATAAAATCAGACCTCAGCACGCTCTAGCAAATTAACTGCTCTCAGCCAGAGGGTAGTCAAAAAAAAGAAAAGAAAAATTAACTTTTTAAATGTAATTTAAAAAATGCCCCAGAAATGCCCCGGAAATTCCCTGGGGTCCAGGGATCTCTGCTGTGCTCCACCGTGGGGTGTCTGTGACAGTGGCTCTGATCTCAATTAACACTCATTTTTCTGTTCCTGAAGGACTGGGGGAGCCTGAAGAGCATAAAATTCTTCGTTGCTGCAGTTGTGGATTTGTCCCAGCTCCTCTGGACAGGCCATTTCCCCCGGGACATGCAGTGGTCTCACAGCTGAGCTCAGTGACCCTACGAGACTCTGGAGAATCCACCCTTGGTACAGCTGAGACTTTAAAACAAACATATCGAGAAGAAATCACCAAGGCTGCAACAAAACCTCCAGATGGGGCTTTCAGCTTCTCACACACGAGTCAAATCCACCACGAACCTGGGGCAGCTCTGGGAGTCTCCACTGGCTGATGAACACATCCCTCGGTGTTGCTGGAAGAGACCTGAGCCAGGGCTGCCCTAATGGTGGGGATGGGGGCATCACAGCTCCAGTTCTTCTCAAGATAGGTAGATTTGCGGACCACAAGAAGCAAAACTGGATTTTGGACAGAAAAAAACCCCACACAGACCCTTGTTCTCCAGTGAGAAACCGCCAGTGGCCACAACTTTGGTCCAGGGTTCATCCCAAAGTCCATCCATTGGAGGCTGGTCGTGCCAAAAGCACCTTTGTAAAGGGAAACCCCGAAAGAAACCAAGCCCGTTGCCTCGTTGTGTGTGAAGCTGTTGCCACATATTGGGTGAAAAAGGGTTTTGAAGAACCCACTGCTCTTGGACACCAACCACAAGCTGAGTCTTGATCCTGCCGAGTTCCTCAGGTGCCAAGGAGGAGCTGGAATTCAAAACCACGTGGATTTCTCCTTAAAATGTTGCCTCCAGGATTCATTTCTGAAGGGCTCCTGCCATCTCCCTGCCCGCAAACTTATTTCTCCTCCTTGTTTTCACTATAATGGTGGAACTGAGATCAAAATGCAGCTCTGCAAACACCCTGAGACAAGCTCAGCTCCGAACAGGAAGGCAGGGGAGGAGAAAAGAGAAGCAAAAGCTTATTTGATCGTTGGGGAAGTCGAGGCAGGGAGGAATCTCCATGAGAAAAACTTCCATCAGAAGCAGGAACTGTGGCTGGATCTTCATCTCTTCATCTGAATTTGTTCTTACAGTCAGGATGAGTTTCTCCTCCTGGGTCCAAACCCCACGAAAAACTCCAGGTCCATCTCCAGTCGGGCTTTTTGAAATCGCTCCTTCCCATCATCACTTAATTTCTCCGCGCTCCTTCGTGCCAAAGACAGCAGGTTCTCTGGCTGCTGTGCCTTGGCTGGAGGAGCCCTGATTAAAACTATTTTAATGGCATTTTATTTTTGAAAGCCTTGTGGGCTGCACACCAGATCAGAGCAAGGGCAGGGCTTCCTGCCGCGTAAAAAGGGCGTGCGGAGGCTGGAGAGAGGCTCTCCGTAAATCCAGCCAGAAATGCCGCTTCTCCTAATGAGCCTCCCCGGGTTTTCTGGCTCTGAGAATCCCCCAGCACTGAAGACAGAGCGAGAGGCCCTGGTAGCTGTGCTTATCTGAGCAGCAGGCACGTTGGCTCATTGATTTAAGGCAGCTTTGCTCCGTGGGTTTTTTTATTCGCGACTGGTGAGGGTCGGTCGGGGGGGAAGCACGAGGCAGCAAAGCCATCCCGGGTGGAAGGGGTTGGTTGGAGACGTGGCTGAGCACGGGGCAGGGATGGAAGGGCTTAGAGACGGCCAGGAGCCCCCAGGGATGAGGTCTGGTTGCACCATCAGCCCCCGTGCGTGACAGTCAATCCCACCTGCAGCGACACTTCAGTGGGGCTCAGCACTCAGTCTCTACCCGTGGGAACCCCCTGCTCATCTGAGGGGTCACATCTGCTGTGGAGGGCCCTGGGCACAACTAGCAGCTACTGCCTGGAGCTGTGTGAAGGGCTGAAGGACAAACTCACCCCCTTTTCGTGCCTGAGCCCGTGGCGACGGGGGCTGCAGGGAACGATCGCAGTTCTGCATTTGATTTCCCATCATTTTCGGTCGCTTTCTTGCCCCTTGCAGGGGATCTCCCCGAGGCTGCCTGGCTCGTGCTTACAAGATCATAGGATCATGGGATGGTTTGGGTTGGAAGGGACCTTTAAAGGCCCTTTTGTCCACCCCATGCCATGGGCAGGGACACCTCCCACTAGCCCAGGTTGCTCCATCCCAGCCTTGGACACTTGCAGGGATGGGGCAGCCACAGCTTCTCTGGGCAACCTGTGCCAGGGCATCCCCACCCTCATTGTGTGATGCTCCTATGGATTTTGGCTGGGCCAGGCTCGACAGGGACACAAGGACATGCCCTGGACTGAGGACATGCAAGGGGAGACTTGAGCTCCCACAGCACTGGAGTAACTGAGGGAGCTGGTGGCCTCATCAGCTGCTGCAGGGGACATTTGCTGGGAAGCAGCAGCTTTCTCCGCTGTGGAGAATCCAATTAAGCTCTTATTAAATTAATTTGCTTTTTTTTTTTCCCCTGTCCCTAACTTGCTTTTAGAGCCTTGGGCTGGAATTTTCCTAAAGGAGCCTCTAATGGTGGTTGCTTGGTCCTGGCAGAGGCTCCCTTTGGCTCCAGGGCTTAAGAAGGGACCTGTGGACTCAGTTCTGGGGACCTTGGTGGGATGGGCTTGGGACCTTCAGCTTCAGCAGGAGTGGGAGAAGGGCAAACATCTGGAGTCTGCTGCTACAAACACAGGTGATGGTGGTCTTCCAGACAGGGGTGATGACCCAGACTGGGTCAGGGAAGTCTCCAGTGCCATCCTGGCACAGTCCCACTCTGGTGATTGCTCCCCACCTGATGTCCAAGGCGTGCAGGAGAATTTCTTCCATGCTCTCCACTTGGGATCATTTTGGACCAGAGAATGAGCTGGGGGGCAGTTTTCCAGGGAGAATTAATCCTTCCACAAAGCAGCCTGTGAGAAAACCTCCCTGGCAGCTGCAGGTTTAAGCCCAAGAGGCACATCAGCCTTCCCAGGAGGAGGTGGAAGCTGGAGAAGGCTGTGGTAGAGTCAGTGATGGATGAGGGACAGTGATTGTTGCAGACAGAAATGGGAGGTGGGCTGGGAGGGGCTGGCCAGGGTTACAGAGTCCTCCTGACTTTGCTCCTGCAAAGGTTTCCTGCGCTTGGCTCTTCAACTTTTATTTCTCATCTAAGCACCTCCAAATCCCATTATCAATATTAACAGCAGCAGAGGTGTTTTAGAAAGGAAGGAAATAAGGTAGAGGGTGACAAACAACTTGATCGGAGCCACCACAGAAAGACCATGGGCCCTGCACCCAGGAGTCTGTGCAAAAATCTGGGGGGCTCTGGGGTCTTCTCACCTGCTGACCCCAACTATTGCATATTCGTGGAATGGTTTGGGTTGGAAGGGACCTTAAAGCCCATCCAGTGCCACCCCCTGCCACGGGCAGGGACACCTTCCACTAGCCCAGGTTGCTCCAACCTGGCCTTGGACACTTCCAGGGATGGGGCAGCCTGTGCCAGGGCCTCCCCACCCTCCCAAGCAGGAATTCCTTCCCAAGCTCCCATCTAACCCTGTCCTCTGGCAGTGGGAAGCCATTCCCTGTGTCCTGTCCCTCCAGACCCTTGTAAAACTCCCTGGTCCCCAGAATGCTGCAGCAGAGGTCACTTTGGAAGGGGACAGCCCTGTCCCCAACTCACCCATCCCAAGGGCTGACTTGAGCCCCACCACTTTTCCCTCTGCTTATGCAAGTGGGAGGGAAGGATTTGGGTCCGAGCCCGGGCGGGACAGGGTGTCCCCAAACCCTAATGAAAGTCTTCACAGCCTGGCTGGAGCTTCGTGGGGAGAAATACTTGATTTATGATGTGAGTCAATGATGTTTCTCTGCCAAAATGCATAAAAGGTACAGGCTGATGAGTCAAAGGCAGCTCCATCTCCATAATGGATTTGTTGCCTGGAAGGGGGAGGCTGGGATGTCTCTATTAACCTCCCTGAACCCCACAAGGATGAGATGGAGGGGAAGGCCTGACAGAGAGATTATATACACATCCATACATATACACATCCATACAAAATACATATTTAACCCAGCATTTGAAATGACAAAGCAAACCCACAGCTTTTCAGATAGAAGCACAAGCCTTGGATTTACCTTCCAATAATCCCCATGGACCCTGTTGCTGCCGCTCTGACACATTGTGGGGGAGTGTGGGATGTGTATCAAAGGGTGCAATTTAATCTCTGTTTTTCAAAACGTAGTGATTTTACATCAGTCTCATGATTCCTGGGTCCTGCCTAATGATATTTTATTTTTTCTAGCCGGCAGCACTGTGATGGACCTGCCAGCTTTTCTGTTGTATAAAGATTTCTTCTTTAAATGACAGGAAACATGATTTCCCCCAATATTTATATTAATTCTATGCCATTATTGCTTTATTTCTGGGCTCTGAAAGCAGGAAGATTTGTGTTTCATAATCCATGCAGAAAGGCTGAGTTGATATATTGGTTGCAAATGAAGAAAAGCACGTGTGGCTCTTCCCCAGTAGGTTTAATTTTATCCATCTGGCTCAATCATGGCAGCAGATTAAGTAAAAATTTTCAGTGGAGTTGCGTTGGCATAACTTGGCTTTTTTTTTTTTTTTTAACTTAAATATTGAGGTAGTTTCTGATCTGGGGAGGGATCTAACTCCGTATTTCTTGCCTTCACTTTTTTCCTGTGGGTCCCAGCTGGGCACCCTTGGCTGGCAGCTGAATTCATAAATTGCTTCAAACCAAATCCTGCACCAAAAACAAGCTTTTTTAAATCCAAACCCCCTCGAATCCGCAATCCTGGGACTTGGTCCAGCATCAGGAATAATATGTAGCATGTGGGAGGAATAACTCTGCTCCTTTCACGGGCGCTGCTGGTGCCGACGAGCCGCTCATTTCACCGCTGCAGCTCAGGGAAACTCTGGAAATGGAAAAACATCCCTAAAATATCAGAGAATCCCAGAATCCCAGGCCTGCTTGGGTTGGAAGGGACCTTAGTTCTGCCCCCTGCCATGGGCAGGGACACCTTCCACTATCCCAGGTCGCTCCAACCTGGCCTTGGGCACTTCCAGGGATGAGGCAGCCACAGCTTCTCTGGGCAACTTGTCCAGCCCTGGACCATCCTGGCTCTTGTCTGTCTGTCTGTCCCAGTGTGTCCTTTTGTCCCCTGGGTTTCAAAGAAGGGGCTAAAAATCACAATAGAATCTATGAGTGTTTTTGCCAGTGGTCGTTATTGGAGCACAAAGCTGGAGTTTCGGGATTTTCCTCCTCTGCACAATAGTTTCCCCCGAATGGTTAAAGCACAGTGTTTGGACAAGCTCTGTGTATTATCATATTTAGCCTGTTATGCATATTAAATTAAAATATTTATTTTAGAACTGGAAGCCAAACCTGAATCACTTAGTGCTGTGGAAATAAAATGACTCCACTTCACCAAAGGCCAGGGAATGCAGGGAACACCTCAACCTTCTCCCTACCCACACCCATTGCACTGAAACCCAGGATACTTTCAGTTTTTCTGGCACTGTGTTTGCTCATGGCGGGGGTGGCACCAGGGACATCCCATATCCTACCCAGGGAGGTCCCACATCCCACCCCAGAGGTCTCACCCTGCTCTCAGTTCATCCATAACCCTTTGCATCCCTGCTGGAGCAGCAGTTTGGCAGCAGTCGTGGCTCCACGGCAGTTTATTACTTGCTGGGGGGCAGGAGGATTTTTTTATTATTATTCTAGCTTCCTCTCCTCTCTCATTTTTGCTGAAAGCACAAAAACTTGTTATGATTTACCTCCTGACACAGCAGGCCGAGGCCCTCGGGCAGCCACAAATCAGCAGTGGGACGAGAGTCCATTTGGAGCAGAGCCATGGATGCAGGATGCTGTGCCCGGGGGCCTCTGTCTCCAGTGGGTGACTGTGGGGGGACCAGAGTACCACGGGGTCCCCAACAACTTTTGGAAGCTGTGATCATGTCCCTGCATCTGTTTTGGTTGTACTTGGGGGGGTTAATGCAACCCACGGCAGGGGCTGGGGACCAGCACAGGGCTGGAATAATGAAACTTCTCCAACCAGCACCAGGATAAGCCCAAACTACCATTTCTTGCTGTTGCTGGGCCAAATATTGAAGGAGATTTTGGGAATGCCAGGAAGCAGTGAGGAGTGGCAGCATGCTGAGCTGCCAGTCAGTCTGAGGACACTGCTGTGCCCGTGCTGTGGGGCAGGATCAGTCCTGCTCCATCTGGTACCCCCGATGACCCCAGACATCGTGGTGCTGAGCTACCCTCCAGCTTGTAGGACTGGGCTGAGTGCTGCTGGAGTCATCCCTGGTGCTTTGGGTAGAGCAGGAGGGTTGTGCCTGGGAAAGGGTTGTGGGCTCCCGTTGGGTTTATTCTCCTGAATCTTTCTGGCTGGAAAAGCTCAATAGGAACACAGACTGCTGGTGTGAGCCAGGTGCCTGCAGTAGGATGGGCAGTGGTGCTGAGCAGGGCTGGTCCCTAGAGGATGTTTGGGATCAGGGTCCCTGCACCAGAGTGAATATCCCAGTCTGGGTGTTCTTATGGGGTTTGAACCTTCTGTTCCTGAAAGACATAACCCCCCAAGCCTTATATCTTAAAAACCTGGGGAGGGTTTAAGGGGAATGTTATCAGCCCCTGTGGACAGGCCAGGAGGGAGCCAGCTGCTCACAGTGCTGGGGGATGGACACTGCTCAAATCAGGGTCATTTACCTAAAACTGAGATAATTTACATCAAATCAGGGTCATTTGCCTCAAATTGGGATGATTTTACCTCAAACCTTGCCTCTGCCCGGAGATACAGGAGGGATCATTGGGATCTTTGAGCTCCAAGGAGCCTCTGTGCTTGTGGGAATCCTCAAACAACCCCATCACCCCGTTTGCCCCAATTTTCCTGCCTGCGTGTTGCTCCCCTGACATCCTTTCCCAACCCATTTCCAGTCTGGGCAGCCAGGAGGGAAGGTCAGGGGCCCTTGGCCGGGATCAACATTTGTGCGGAGCCAAGAGCCACAGGTGGGACTGGATCGGGATCCGCAGCCACCAGTCCCTGATCAAATCTTAACAAGTGGCACTGGAATCATTAGCGCCCATCCAACCCCCCCAGCCAGGCACTGGGACCTGTGGGAAGGGACCAGCGAGGCAAAGCTGAGTCCACGATTAACTCCTGAAATCCCCCACGTCTGTGTGAGGCATTTTTTGGACTGAGCCCTGGTTTTACTTCCCACCCGGATGAGGCATTCCCACCGGGACACCTGGGTCACATCCTGCTGCAACGGAGCTGATGGGATGCGTGGAGCACGTTTGGCTTCTTGAACCAAACCCTGCCTAATAAATTTTAAAGCAATATGAGGGTTTAAACTGCATTTTTTTACTTCATTTCGGTGCTCAGGTGGAGGAGCAGAGTCACACTCTGCTGCACGTTACACCTCTTGTGGTCCTGCTGGTGAGGCTGAGGCAAGGATGCTTCCAGCAGCTCAGCCCCTCACCACAGACTGGAGTGTCAGGAACCAGCCCAAGCCTCGGAGCCTGAGATTAAATGTGCACTGCGACATGTTTGTTATAATTAATTATGATAACTCCGAAAACTCTTCACATAAATAGACAAGCCCTTTTCTTCCTAATTTCACTCAATTTAGCTGTCGTTCCATAAATTTCACAGTCGGTTTTGCAAAAAGCTGCAGTTCCCAGTCGAGGTTTTGTTTTTTTTTTTTTCATTCTTTTTATTTATTTATTTAATTGGTAACCACTTTTTTTTTTCTTTTTTTTTTCTTTTTTTTTTTTTAATCAGGGAACTACACCTAATTCTTAGGGCAAAAAAAGCAAATCAGATGATGAAAGCTGAACCGGAAACCAGGTGAGAATACATAAATACATGGTATGGTGGGAGAGGGGTTTGCCTTTGTTGGGCTGCAGTGGAAGATGCTGCCTCACTCCAAAACCCACCCAAGCACCTGAAACTGCCACCAAGAGCAGGATGTGGCCTCTCTGCTCAAGGCCGAACGCTCCTGGCATGTTGCAGATATTGCTCTTTGGAGCTGCCCCATCGGAATTGGAGACATTTTTCCTCTTTAAGAGCCAAGGCATGAAATAAATAAAACTCCACATCCTCCACTTTTTCAGCCAGTAAGTGCTGCCCCCCCCTTGCTCCCCCTTCCCTTTATAACGGGTTATTAACCAGCCCTGAGCTGGGATGGAGCCACGATGCTCCTGGCCCTGCCTTGCTGTCCTCATGCCTCGTTGCTCGCAATAAATCACCGGCAGCCACAGGAAAGTGGGGGTTAACAACGCATGACTCCGTCCTCCATCTCCCTGTTCAGAGGCCTGAGGAGTGAAGAATGGTCACTGCCTGCCTGGGAAAAGAAGCATAAGAAGGGAAATCCAGGGAAATCAAGGAGGTGGGTGTCGGGGGTAGGAGAGGGCATCCTGCAAATCCCCCCCAAAATGCAAATATTTGAGATACTCGAACACTGTTGTCTCGCTGATGCTCTTTGCTGGTCCCTTTGGCAAGATGATCCAACAAGTAGGAAAAAAGCAGAGGCTGAACAAATATCTCAGTGGCAGAGTTACCTGGAAAAGAGGCTGAAACAACAAAAGACAATTATAGAAGAAAAACAAGGACATGATTTTCCTAATGTAATTTCAGTCGCTTAGAACAGTCCTCCTGGCCTGATAAGCAAATCTTTTTACTTCTGTTTCAAGCTGCCTTCAGCCACAGAGATCAGATATCTCTTTCTCCTGCTTTTATTATCAAAAGAAATCCATATTAGTTCAGTTTTCACTTGGAATTCAAGAAGAAAATGCTTCCTTCCCAACAATTTTATGTATTTATCCCTTTGGCGAAAGCCTTTGATTCTGAAAAGCGCAATTAGCAAGTGGCGGCCGTGCAGTTTGAACTTCTAACCGGAGAAACTCCCAGGGCAAAATGGAAAGCGGGGCTTTAATGAAACACAGCATTTCCTCTCACCATCCCCCTGTGATTCATTCCGACCCACAGCCACCCGAGCCGGTGTGCAGGCACACACACACGCAGGAGTGGATGATAATAACAGTGTCCTTGGCATCCCCGGCCCCCCCGAGCACAGCAGAAAGCAAAAGCAGGTAGTGCAGAGCACAGAGTCGTCGAATTGCTGTCTGCTTTAAGGAGGGGGTTTGTGAGCACTTCCAGGGATGGGGCAGCCACAGCTTCTCTGGGTAACCTGTACCAGGCTTTACCACCCTGGCAGGGAAGAATTTCTTCCCAATATCCCATCTATCCCTGCCCTCTAGCAGTGGGAAGCCATTCCCCTTTGTCCTGTCACTCCAGGTCCTTGTCTGAAGTCCCTCTCCAGCTCCCTTGGAACCCTTTTGTGGGCTCCAACATCTTCCTGAAGCCTTTTCTTCTGTAGGTTGAACAGCCCCAGCTCTCTCAGTCAGTCCTCACAGGCGAGCTGTTCCATCCTTCTAATCATCTTTGGGACCCTACCCCCAGTTATTCCCCTGCAGGACAAATCCATCAATCCCTTCAAGTGCTATGTGGGCCTGATTCTCCTCCCAAGCTGGCATCACTCAGGGGAACACCAGGGAGTCACTGCAAGCAGGACCAGACCCACATGTGCCCCAGGATCAGTCCCTTGCTCCTGGCTCATGTGACCAGAGCAGGCAGTGGGGCAGAAGCTGCAGTTGTAATTCAGTGTAAGCAGTCCTGTCTCCCTCAGGGTACCTGTCTGTGTCCAGGGAGATGTGTTCCATCCAGACCTTTGCCCCCTGGGTGGGGAATTCGGTGGGATGAGATCTCCCTGCACCTCCCCAGAGCCAGACTCATCCCTGGGGCTGGCACAGCAAGGGAACCACGAGGAGAAAAACCCTGAGCGTGAGTGCTGGAAAGAGCTCCCTGCTGAGATGATAACGCAGCTTTACCCTCCAGGAGGATGAGGGACCTTTGATTTAGTGAGAGATGTGTGAGACAGGAGCTGACTCAGGCAGGGAGATGATTTCAGGTGGGTGGGCGGCGGAGCGGAGCCGAGCATTCCTGTCCACATCACCCCCAGGGACCACGCTGAGACTTCTCTAATAACCCCCACCTCCACAATTGCCAGCAAAAGTGGGAATTATGATGGATGAGGTCAGGCAGGATGATTGAACTCTCCCTCCTGGCCTTAAAACCAGGAATTTATTGAACTTCGGTGCAGCCGATGCCTGTAGCTCCGGTGGGGTCTCCCTGCAGGTGATGTCCTCGAGTTGCTCCCTGTCAACGCTGCCAACTTTATTTGTGACATCTACAAATTGTCTGGGCCATGTCCCTGCAGCAGTGACAGCTGACACCTTGTATCTTGGGTGTGGGAGATCTGGAGAGGGGGGAGGTTTGTTTGGGCTTTCCAGGAGAACTCCCTTCACCATGGGAAGGTGGGCACACGCCACAGCTGGGAAGCTGAGCCCTTGGATCTCCAGCAAGTGAGATGGAAATGGTGATTCCAGGGGCAGGAAACGCGCTCCCACCCTAACCAGCACCCACTGTGCCCGCTGTCCTTTCTCCCCACATCCCCACACCAGCCCTCTTGTTCTCAGACCTTTCCCCAGGGCTGTGTTTCACCTTTCCCCAGCTCAGCAGCCGCATTAGGGCACGGAGAACACAGAGGAGCATCCTACAGGTGGGGCACTGCCGGCTGTTTGCTGCGGCGCCTGGGCAGGCACAGCTCAGCACCTGGATACGAGACATCCTTTCCCAAGCACCCACTTCTCCCCTGCTGCAAAACCCCCCTTTTTACCCTTAAACCCGCCAAGAAGAGGCAGCCAGGAAAGTGACTGCCCAGCGTCCATCTCGCTGAGAGGTGGGGATAATCGGATAACCATAGAATGGCCTGAGTTGGGAGGGTCCTTAGAGCTCATTTGCTTCCAGCCTCCCACAGAGGCACGGACATGCACACACATGCACATGACAGCCATGCTGTGTGTGTCCCTGCAGGCTGTGAGCTGGAGTTGTGCCGCCAGGGCCGTGAGCTGGTACCACAGTGCTGCTGTCACACCAAGGGAGGGGCAGAGCAGCAGCACGAGGAGGAGACAGAGATAAAAGGATGAAGGAGGAAAACGCCGTTGTTCCTTAATTGCGGTGGAGGAGGGGGGAAGGCAGCGATAGATCCTGCAGCTCCTGGTGCTGTAGCGCCAGGATGGAGCTCTCTGCCTCCTTCCACTCGGGGAAGGCACTTCGGGGCTGTGTATTGTTGAATTTGGCCCTCCTTGGGAAGAGGAAATGATCAGAAAAAGAGGAAAAAAGCAGTCCCTGCACTGCATGCACAGCGTTCTCTCATCCACTGCTTCGTGAGCGTGCTCCGATTTCTCCTTTAAACTGAATCCCAGTGTTTTTGCACAGAGGAGCAAGGAATAGTTGTATGTCCTGGGTCCAGCATGGGGTGAACTTGGGTGACTCTCCAAGCCATGACTGAGTTCCCGTGGGTGCTGCTGGCAGCAGGGTGAGGTGCAGAGCCTGACCTGTGTGCCAAAGCTTGGTCACTGCTGTGCTCAGCAGCTCCATCCCTTCCTCCTGAGGGTGGGACAGGATCAGCCATTCCCTGAGCCCAGCAGGGCTCCACAGCCACACACAACACTGCAGGCAAAGTCTGCACGTCCCAGCCTCAGAAAGGGAGGCCACCGAATTCATGCAACGAGGTTTGTGTTGGGCTGAATTGCTCGTGGACTGAGGAGAAGGCAGATTCAGGCTGGGCAAACTGCCACACACGGGATTGGGGCTTCCCTGGAATAAGGACTTGAGGGCAGAGAAGTCTCATGTGAAAACTCTGGGTCCCTTTTGGGTGAAAAAAGACTTGAGTATGTTCCCACTCTTTGGGGCTCAGAGCAACTGCTACTGTTTGTCTTCCAGAACAACTGCTACACATATTGAAGCTCTACTTCCTGGGAAGTGGCTGGGCATCTCCTGCTGATGGGAAATAGAGAATATATCTTTTGTTTTCCTTTGCTTCCATGCCCAGCCTTTGCTTTTGATTTTAATACACTGCCTTTACCCTGATCCATGAGTTTTTTCCATCTTATTTTCTCCCTGCCATCCCCATCCTGCTGAGGAGGGGAGGGATAGAGCAGCTTGGTGGGAACCTGGCTCCTCTTGCCAGCAGGCTGAGGAGCTCAGAAATCCAGAAAGGACAAACATTTTGGTCCAGGCTCACATCAACACCCATCTCCAGCCTTTCCATCCCTCCCTTAGTAAATCAGAGCCCACAGCTCGATCCCCTGTGGTCTGCACTGGTGACTCCACGTACTACGACTGGTTTGTGCTGCTTTGGGGGATAAAAAAGCACTCCCAAAGTGTACAGTACCAATGACTTTGTTGCTTTGTATGAGGCCACTGTAGCTTAGGTGGGAACAAAGGAGCTGGATTGTTTGCCTCCAGGATGGGAGAGCAGAGCTTGCAGCAGCAGTGACTCAGAAAAGGATTTAGGGGTCACGGGTGTATAACTCCCTCATCATGAGCTCCCAGCGCAGAGCTGCAGGAGAAAGAGAAGTTGATGTGATCCTTGATTGAGCTTTTTTTTTTTTTTT
>VXAY01004187.1:175572-295558 GCA_013399855.1 Oxyruncus cristatus
CAGTTGCTGTTTCCTTGTTATTGGGTTTTTTTTTTTTTTTTTTTAAAGGAAAGGAAAGAAAAGAAAAGCTGAGAAGTGCTCTTGAGGCTGCACAGTGTGCAGGGGAATATGATGGAGCTAATCTGCCCAGCTGCTGGGGCCAGCACAGCTCAGCACACCGGCCTGCCCAAAGGGCAAAGGGGCTTCCATGGGGGTGGGAGGCTGGGGGTCCCCTAGGAAAGACTGGAGAGCGCTGGTGCAGAGGAATTGAACTCCTCTGTGTGTATCAGGCTGGAAATGGAGCCTCCATCCTGTCAAGCAAAATGCAGGAGAAGCCCTAATTGCTGCAAGCTGAAGGCAACCTTGGAGGAGGACACGCTGCGGGGCAGCGAGGGCTGACGGGGAGCAAGGGACCAGGGATTTACTGTTGCTCAGAGCCTACAAAATGAGATTTGATATTGCTACAAACCAGAGGCTTTAATTCAGCTGCTGGAGGAGAGAAATAGCTGCGGTGTATGCATTTGGGAGGAGCAGGGGAGAGAGGCACGGTGGCCCTTCCTGACCTTCATTCATAAATCCCTCCCGCTCCTGCCCTCAGAGACAAGGCCGTCCCGCTCTGCCCTCAGGATGTTCGTAACACTTGGAGCTCTGCAGCGAGGCCATGGCTGTAACTTATCCTGAGCCTCATCCAGTTGCCTGCAGGAGTCGAGGAGAAATGGTTTCCCAGGGGCACATCTGGCCAGCTGTGCTCCCAGGTGCTCTCAGTGGCACTGGGCCGGGAGGTGGCGTGTTGGATGGGCAGCGGTCGTGGCCACGGGGTGCAGGGACTCCTCCCCAGGACACACTCGCCTGCCAAGTCTCTCTGAAGTGCTTGATCTGATTAGCAGGTTTGGAGTTGGGAAGGAATTTTCCACATGCCAGCCTGGCAGGAACCACGGAGATTTTTGCCTTCCTCTGTATCACAGAGTGGAAAACATCTGGGCCTATCAATTACCCGTGACTGCAGTGAGACAGAGCATCAGTAACGCCTCAAGCTGCTTGAGACAGATCCCCAGGGCCCCTGCACAGCCCCTGAGCTGACTTTGGGGCCCATCACCCCATCCCACATGGGGCTGGGGTGGGGATGCACCACCCACAGCACCTGCACAAGGTTGCAGGTGGTTCACAGGACTGGAACGTGGGGAAATAATCTGGAGGACTGAAGTCATTAAGTCTAACTGGGGTTACTGGGTTCTTCCCTAAGCTTGTGTTTTTACTTAATGGATCCTGAGTGCACTAATTGGCTTTAATTGCACTAAGCAGCCTCACCTGGGACCCCACTCGCTCACCCAGCAGTGCTATTTAAGGCCAGGACAGGTTGTGGTTGGAGTTCCTTGCCCTCTAGCTTTCCTTTCTCTGTGTGCTTTCTGTTCCCTTATTTCCAGCCTCATCTCTTGCCTGTCCAGACCCTGGAGCTTCCTACGGAGGTGGCTGTCATCATGCTCAGGTACCCACGATGGGCCCTGTATGTTTGTGTGCAAACAAGGCCGTGTTTGAAAACCTCTCCTGGTCACCATCTGATGCGAAGAGGGTTGTCGGTTTCCCCAATTTATTGCAAGCCAAAATCTGTACTTTGAGATAAATTTGGGATAAATTAGCCTTAATATTCCCAGTTTCCCCCAGCCCAAGCCAGCTCTTGCCTGCATGGTCATGGTGCTCTTCTGTTAGTCATCTCCCAGCTCAGTGAGCACTGGCAAACACATAAAGCAAGGAATGAGCTAAAATTTCCAAGTCATCACTCAGAATAAAATGTGACTTGTTGGAAAATGTCACCACGGCTGTTTTGACAGACTTTTTTTCTTCTGAGCAGAAGACTTGTCAAAACCAGCCCTCTCCCTCTGAACATATCTTATTTTCTACTTTTCCAAATGGAAGAAGGGTTTTACTGCAGCATCTCCTGACCCAACTTTTTCCTTGTCCTGCCCAGGTCCTACCACCTCTTCTTGAGCTCAGAAGTTTCTCCTTCCAAGAGCCAAAAATTCAGCCTCAAGCTAAAACTTTGACTCATTGGGAGGAACTATTCTTCCTTGCTGGAGGGATAAAAACCAACAGGAGTCCCTGAGGTCCCCCTGGACAAAAGGAGAGGAGCTGCTCGTGGCAGGGTGGGGATCTCCAGCTGCTTCCCAGCCTGCAGCTTTCATCTCCCTGGTTATTCCCGCCCCCTTCCATGCCAGCCTCCTGCTTTTAATTACGTTGTAGAAAAGTCTCACAACTCAGCGATTCAAGGTGGCATTTGAGAGAAATGATTCCCCTTAGCATAGCTGACAGCTAATTTGTGTAAAGTTTAATTACAGCTAGCATTAATTAACTGGCAGTGTGTTGCGATACTAAAGCACGACCATCTGTTCTTTAAACCTCCTCCCCCAAATTTCAGCCCTAATAATTTCGGTGTCAAGGAGGTTGCTCTGGTGGACCCGGTGTAACCGCAGCCACTGTGGGAGGGTGTCACCCACCAGTAGTGATGGAGCACTGAGCGCTGCAGGGTGAATCACAACTTCCAGTGTTGTTTCTGCACAGGGATCAGCTTTGGAGCTTGTGGGTTTGGAGCCCGTGTGCTCCTGTACCATGTATTTAATGGAGGATCAGCTCTTACCTTGCGTAGAGGAAGGGTTGGTCATTTGGGTTGGTCACAGGCGCCCTGTGTGGGAGGATTTTGCGTTTGCTGTGTGGAGGAATGTGTGGCCACATGAGAATTGAGGGTTGGGAGAAAGGCTCCAAAGCAGCCGTCGCTGTCCTGCTGTGGGACAGGTGCACCAGCGTCCTCCCTTCCGGAAAAGCAAAGCTGGCAACTTCTCCAGCCTGAAAAGAGAGCTCAAGTGTGTGCATGCAAGTGCCCAGGTCCCCAGCTGTGTCCTACAAGGTGGGTTTGCAGTTGTTCCTGGCTTCAGTCTGTCCATCTCCTGAGCAGACATGAGTGGCCTTAGCATGTAGCCAGCAAAAAAACAAGCACTGGGAGCTCCTTTTGCCATATTCTGCCAGAGGCTGCTGTCTGGAGGCAGATTCAGTGCTGGGACGTGAGTGGCACTGAGCACTGAGTGCACTCAGGTTGCGGTGGGCTACAGCAAATCAGCCCAGCTCATCCTTCAGACAGCTCAGAACCTCCCGGGTAAAAGAGAGATGGGGCAAAACTCTGCAACCAAATGCCCCAGAGCTCTGCCCTCAGTAAATCCCATCTAACCTCAGTGCAGCTACTTTGATCTCATCATGTAAATCTAGATGAAAACAAATACATCTCCAGTGAGAGACGAGCTTGTCCTCCAGGCTCTCGGCCAAGTCTTTGGATTCAGGACTTTGAACAGGGCTCAGCAGCTGTTGGTGGGAGGAATTGCTTTGGTCAAACTGCAGCTCCCAGCTTGTCTCAGCTGCTGGTTTCAGGGTTGAACAGAGCCCTTCCTCCCAGTCCCTAAATGTGGAGATAACTTGGGCCCTCAGCTCAACACTGTGTTTTGGGTCCAGCCTTTTCTCCCTCAAGCTCTTCAGTCCTACCTTTGTGCTGGCTCATGGATGGAATGGATTTTGCTTGGTGCTGGGATGGAGCCTCTCTGGTGGCCCCTCATAAGGATCTTCAAAGCTGGGGAGCAGGTTTTGGCAGGGAGCTGGTGTGCTGTGGGTAGGGGGATGGCTTGGGATATGTCAGGAGCCTGGAATTTGGGCCATTCAGGCTTTTGTCCCTGCTCTGGTGTGAGCTGCCTGTCTGAGCCTGCTCCAGTGGAACCCATGGGAGATGCTGGGGCTGAGGTTCTGCTGCCCACCCAAGTGAAATCCCAGCTTTTTCAGCTCTGCTACTTCCACCACATTCCTTGGGCATGGTTTGTTTCTGATGACAGGAGGCATGTGCTGTGTGATACCCTGACAGACGTGGTTGCCACCCACACTGTAACCAAATGCAGAGAGGGCTGAGCTAATCCTGGGGAGGGGAAAGGGTGAAGCCTTGACTCTGCTGATGTCAGTGGGAATCCTCTCTGAACTCCCAGGTGGAAGTGAGGGTGAAATCTCCCCTCCTAGAAACTGTCTACAGCTCTACTCCCACCTTCTTGTCGTAGGAGCTGAAATCCTGGTTGCACCAGTCAGGTTAGCCCAGGATGGCAGTTCTGTGCCCAGCTGCTGTGAGCTCCCTGCCTGCTCTGGATGCAAAGTGAAATATTGCTTACCCTGCCACCACAGTCGTTACCCTCAGCCATTTCCCCACACAAGTGCACTGGCGATTCCTGCAGCTCAGCTGACGAGAGACAACTCAGAGCTCTGATTTTTGTGCTGCTTTCCCTCCCAGAAATCTCAGTTTTGCCAGGCCCACTGCATCCAGGCCTCGCTACCAGGCAGCCCAGCTGACGAGAGACAACTCAGAGCTCTGATTTTTGTGCTGCTTTCCCTCCCAGAAATCTCAGTTTTGCCAGGCCCACTGCATCCAGGCCTCGCTACCATGCAGCCGAGCTAGCTGAGCCATTCCACACTGATGGCTGCTGCCAGCATCCCGTGGGCACTCCTTACTTGCCAGCCTGGAATATGCTCCCTGTGAGCAATAGGATTACACAGACTCCTTAGGATGACGTGCCTGGATGCAGAGCTGGGGAGACTGCAGCAAGTACAGCGCAGGGTGATTCCCAGGGGTGAAGGGGATGGTGCATCTCCAGCTTTGCTCCCAAGAACTTCCCTGTTTGGAGGGGTCAGAACTGGATTGCAGTGGGGGAAATCTCCCTCCCTGTGCAGGGATGGGGTTGTGGGCAGACCCCTGGCAAGCAGGAGTGTTCATTAAACAAATGTTTGCTGGTGTATGAGGTGTCTTTATGCAAACCAGCCTTGCAGAAGGTTGTGGTGCCACATGGAGAGCATCTTGTTGTTGGTGCCATGAGCTGGAGATGGGAAGGAGGAGGCGGCAGAGCTTGGTGGGGTGAGGGGTGAGCCCTGAGTGGGTAATCGTGGGACTCAGGAGGGGATGGGGGAGTTCAGTAGATCTGCAAATCCCACATTAAGGGCAAAATCAACATGGCTCAAACGTCTTGGAGCTGTCTACCCTGACTATGCCACCATCCAAAGCCTCAGGCTGCCAGTGTGCATTGGCTCACCTCGCAGTGAAAACGGGAGGGATAAATCCACCCTGGAGGAGGGGGGGCAGTGGTTCTCACCCTGGGTGTTGGCAATTGGTTTAATGAAGCGGTTCGTGTGATATGGTTGCCCTCTGTTGGGCCCAGCCTAAACGGCCAGGACGGTACTGATGCACTCACGTGGGGTGGGGAAGGGTCCGGAACTTTTCCCCGGCTTTGGGATTGAAACAACCATTCCCCGGTGCTGGGGCTCCTTGGAGAGGGAGCTCCTGCCCAGAGCTATCGTGAACAAAGAGCCAGAGCTAATGCCAGACGGAGGTAATGAGCCTTGCCGTGGACTTCAGTGGAATTTGGATCAGACCATTTGCAGTCTCTGGGGATAAGTCGGATCCACATCGTCCTAGTGATGGGCTGGAAACAAGCCCAAGTTATTTGCAGATGGGGACTGGTCTGAACTCCCTTCTGCTGCCCTTCTTCAGAGCAGGAGAGGTGCCTTGGGACAGCAATGGGAGCTCCTTTGAGCACCCTGTATTTCCTGGTGGGGGCTGCAGCAAGGCCAGGAGTCCTGGCCAGGTTTCCCAGGCTGTACAGGCCCACCAGGATCACTGCAGGGACTCAGATGGGAAACGTGAAGCCACCACTTTCAATTCTTCCCTGACCTGCCCTGGGCTGGGCTCTTGCTGCAGATGCTTGTGGGGAGTCTGGCTTAAACCTGGGGGTGGAGTTGTTTCTGTGGGGCCCAAGGGAGGCTCAGGCTGGATGTCACCTGCAGGCTGTGACATTGATGGAGGTTGTACAGTGGCTCCCAGATGCTGCAGGGCCCCTGGGCTGGCCGAGGCTTGGACACGGGGGGGTTTCTCATCTCAGAGAGGTGTGCGTGGGCTGGCCCTGCAGGAATGCCAGCCCAGTGGAGGGAAAAGCCTTTTAGCAGATTGATTCAGTATTGTTTTTGAACTCTTTCCCAGTGCAGGGAAGCAGAGCCTCACTTGTCAATGACAGGGACCCACATGTGGAGCTCGGCAGGGCTACGCAGCTCCCAGACAGGACGTGCAGGGTACAGGCAGGGCCAAGCTGGTACCCAAAGAGGTTCCTCTTCTCTCCATCTCCTCCTTTGCTGGTTGCTCCTGCACTGTCACACTGGTGGGATGCCGAGGGGTTGCAGCACAACGTGGCAGTGCTGCTCTGGAGGAGCAATGCCCCGTGGAGCTGGGGAAACGCCGCTACCCCGAGAGCAAAGGCACCAAAACAAGCAGCATCTCCCTGAATGCTGAACACCCAGAACTAGAAATGGCTTGCTTCTCTTCCTTTTAGCTGAGAGCGAGTAGGTAGAGTTGGAATGGCTGGGAGTGTTATAAATGATGACATGCCTTTGAACTAGCAGCTGGGTGAATGTCTCATCCTACGCTGTCTATGTTCGTGCTCCCCTGTCATCTGCTCGCCAGGACTAATAGAGATAAAACAATCCAAGGATGGATTTCCAGGCAGAACGGTTCTGCCAGGTGTCTCCTCGTGCTGTAGCAAGGGACTGGAAAAAAAAAGAGAAAAGAGAGAGGCCACGGTGCCAAAACCTGTCTGGCGAAGTTGAGGGAGTTACAACAGGGCAAATCTGAGGCCTTGGGAAGGAGGAAATGGCTTAGCTTGACCTTGTGCTGCGCAGGAACACGCTGTCATCAAAGCCTCACAAATCCTGCCCCAAAGAGGCGTGGAAAACGTGTGCCTGGTGGCAGAGGGGGAGCTCAGGTGCTGATGGATGGCTTTGTCATGCTGCCGTTCCCCCCTGGCTGGAAGGACCAGCCGTGGCTGCAGAGACACCGTTTGCTTTGCCACTTGCAAAGGCTTTTTTAAAGAGTTGGATAAATATTTGTACAAGTAGCCCTCTGAGCACCATGTCTCTGCTGTAATTCCATGAAATTTGCTTCAGGGAGCACTTACTCCTGCAGTGGGAATCTCAGTTGTGGGGACAGACACTGGACCCCACCAAATCTGTCTGGTTCTGCCTTTGCTCAAGGCCAAGTGCTCCCAGGGCTCTGTCCTAAAATAAGCCACACCAGGAAGGATTTGGGGAGGGTTCAGTAGAACAGTGTGGCTGGAAACCTCTGACTAGCAGAGTCAGGGCTGGTTTGTTACCTTCCTGTGTCCTGGTATCCTGCTCATCACCAGGCAGGGAGTTTGCCAGGGGAAAATTTCCCTGGGAGCTGAGGATGCTCAGCCCTGGCTGGGCTGCTGAGGGCTGCTGGTTGCATTATCTCCATGGGACAAGCCTGGGGGAAGCAGTGTAAAGATGCCAGGAGGTAAGTGGCTGGAGAAAACAGTGCCAAACAAGTCATAGCTCTGAGGTGGGGCAGAGAAGAGGCGAGCAGGGGAGCTGTGGTGGGCCAGGGGGGCTACTCTGGGCCTGATGGGGTGTCAGCTGTCACAGCAGCACTGGGCAGTGCTGGTCAGACCAAAGCTTTCCTGGAAAGGTCAGGTTGAGATGAAGATTTATATGTATAAATTTCACAGACCAAAGCAAATACATCTCGAATACTAATTAATTGTGCGTCACTCAGCCAGGGCTATTGCTGGGGTTATTTTTCTTGCTCCAGTGACAAATATGGCCAATTAAATGAACAGTATCTCTTTTCTTGCATTCATTTTCTCTCTCCATCACATACTTGAAGGAGAGCAAAATCAAACTGACAGCGGAAAGAGTTTCAAAATCCAGTGGGTAAAACGCTTGGAGCCTCTTCCTATGGACTGCAGGGGTCTGCTGAGGCTCTTCCCCCTTCCTTCTCTTAATCAAAATCTCCACCTTCAGCCTTGTTTTAGCCTGTCTCCAGTCTCCCTGTTTGATTTCTACCTACTGACCTTCCATTTAGCTCCCTGCTGGCCTGTGGAGTGTCTCCTTACGGGAACTGCACACCCAGCCCTGTAATGTAGGTGATCTGAGAGCATCTGGCCCCTGTAATCACTGGTGCTGCCACTGGTTCT
The DNA here is from genome assembly GCA_013399855.1 of Oxyruncus cristatus. Classification (NCBI taxonomy): domain Eukaryota; kingdom Metazoa; phylum Chordata; class Aves; order Passeriformes; family Cotingidae; genus Oxyruncus; species Oxyruncus cristatus. The sequence goes on from VXAY01004187.1 coordinate 183,603, forward strand.
GGTGGAGCCAGGGCTTGCCACAGCCCCATACTTGAAGTTTAACAAGGTTGAGCCCTTGGGGATAATCTTTACTGTGCTCCTGAAGAGGGTGAATGATTTTCCTTAGAAGGTCTAAAACGTTGAGGGCGGAGAATGGGAGGGGATGAGGAGCTCTCATCATGTGAAGAGATGTATTAAAGGCACAGTTTCTGTTAGACCAGCTCTGTGCTGCTCAGGGTGGCCTGGGCTGATGTACTGCTCCTCTCCTTATCTGGGTAAATGTGCTGATGAATGAGGCCAGAGCTACTTATCAAAATCAATCAGGACTCCAGTTAATTAGGGCAGCTGGGACCAGGTCAGTTTTTCCCTCTTTCCCCCAGCCTTGTGGTAGAGGGGCACAAAGGTCAGAAGAAAAAAAGTCTGCTCAGATCTCCATCCTCGGACTACTACAGTAGTTTACACTTAGTCAATAAACAGGAGTAATCAGGAGATGCTTTTTGGAATGGATAAATAGGGAGTCTTAGATGTGCCCCATTCTCCAAGCACCTCCATTCCCTACCTATAAAGTGATGATTTCTCATCCATATCCTCCTGCCTCTTGTTTCAGGAGACTTCTGGGTTTCATTAACAGAAATAAATTGCATCAGACACGCTTTTCCAAGTTTCTGGTCCCTTTCTCCCCTCCCTGTGTTGGCCAAGCTCCGTGTTGGCAGTGTGGCTGGCAGCCTTCCCTGGGCATGGGAGGGCAGGGTGGCTCTGCTGCAGACAGGTCATGGGCACAAAATAGTCTTCCAGGAGGTAATGTTGCTTCTGCACCTCTGCAGATGTTCTTCAAAGCCTGCTTTGGTGTCCCTGGCTGTTTTTCTTTTTCTTCCCTCAGACTGTTGGACTTCACAGAGCCATTTACAGCCCCTGATTTCTGGGAGAGAAGACACTTGTCTGAGTCAGCAGAAGACAACATTTTAATTTTGTTTTGTTTTTTCTAGGATCTGTCACATACTGGCCTTGGCTCTTGAGGCAGGAGATGCCTCTGTGGGGGATGTTTCCCCACACCTACAATGCCAGGCCAGCAATACCTATGTTCCTTCCTTCCCAGTGCTACAAGTGTGATGTGGCACTGGAGAGACTTTCTACCCTGCTGATACATAATTTCTTAAATTTTTGGAGCAGCATCTCTGCTGTTTCAGGAAAGCAGTGGAGAGATTTGCGAAGAAAGAATGTTTTGGGGTCGGGGAAGGAGTCTTGTACCTGCTCACGCCTCAGCTCTTTAAGGGAGGTGTGGAATCAATCTTTGTGATTAAGTAACAGAGCAGGGAGTTTGAAGCCTCTGAGACTTTGCAGTCTGCTCAGGTCTTGGTGCAGAGGCAATGGGAAGAGCTGGGTCTTTATTTTCCAGGAATGTTTGAAAGGGAGAAGTACCAAAGAGCAGAATTGTTCCGGTGCAACAACATACACAGAGCGAGAGTGCGACCTGTGCTGGTAACAGGAAAGGAATAAAGCAACACAGCAGAACTGTATCTTGCTCCTTGTTCCTTCAGCTTGGGAACACCATTTATTTCCATTGGGGTGAGGTGTTGGTGCTCCCAGTGTGGCTCAGCCCCAGCGTTGCCAGATGTGAACATCTGTGTGTCAGGGTGTGCGTCAAAGGCTTGGGCCTGAGCTCAGGGCTGCTGCAGTAGAGAGGATTTGGAGACTCAAAGCTACTTTTTTTTTTCAAAGCACTGATCCCATTTCCTTGTATTCTTAAGTAGCTTCAATCCATCTTAGTGCATTACAGAACTGTGTTGATTGTTCTACTGTAGTCACTAATAAGCAGCCCTACTCCACAGATTACCCCGGAGAGCTGCATTCCTGACTGAGCTGTACCAGCCTTCCTGTGTGCAAGGACTCCAGGGGAAAACTGGATTTGTTAAAGCACAGGTGAAGCTTTCCATGAGCAGGAGAGAAAGGGGAGCATCGGGAATGTGGGCAAGAGGCAGAAGATGGGTTGGTGAGAGGGAAAACTGGGCATCAGAACTGGGGGGGGAAAAGCTGACCTGGAAAAGGAGGAGGCTGAGAAACAGGCTGGGTGAAGGAAGGAACAACAAGGTCCAAGACTTATAAAGGGCCAACTCTCTGCTCTCATGTGCTCAAGATGTTTGGAGAAAAACAGGGAGTGAAGCTGCTGGTGCTTTAGGCTCTCTGAAGGCAGTGCATGAGCTCTGAGAGCGAGATGGAGCTGCCAGAGCCAGACCCCATCCCTGCTGTGAGGGGGACAGGTGGCCTCTACACCACTGGTGGGCATGGATATCTGTAAGGAAGGTCCTTTAGGTGAAGTGGAGGCCCTGAGTGATGCCTGCAAGAAAACACCATCCTGAAATACGGTGGTGTGGGAGATGGACAGTTCAGCCCAAGGAAGGAAGGTTTCCATGGATGCAGCCTTTGGGTAGGAGAGATTTCTGGCCCTGTGGGCAGGCATATTCCATCCTTCATCTCCATCCCAGATGGATTTTGGAGATCAAAAGTAAGGCTCTCTACTGCTGTGATGCTATTGATGTCAGGCGGGTTGTGCCGCAGGGAAGTTGGCTCTCTCCTTTTAATTACAGTCGGAATTAAACTTGAGTGTTCAAGGTTGGAATTCCTACCTTTGGCCTGCACAGGATCTATAGATCATTCAGATCTCACTTAAACCCTCAAAGTATTTTTTATATGTTGTTGTCAAGGCTTAGTGCCGGCTCTCTGCAAGGAGGAAAATGTCTTCAGTGGATGGTTGTCTGTAGGTTGCACAAGGGGTAATCAGCCACCCTAATTGCTCCTGGTGGGCTATAAATTACATAAGGTGACAATTAAATTCACCTTGATGTTCTGGTGGTGAAGTCAATAGTTCCCAGTACTGGATCACCAGCTGCCTCCCTCTGCGTCACAGTCTGGTGACTCTCCCAGCAATATACTGAACCATGTTTGTGCAGGAAAAGCCTGCAATAAAATGTGCAAGAAACTGCAAAGAACCTCCTGATAAATGAGGTCTGTAAGTCATCCTTTGAGGCTGTGCTGGAACCTGGTTATTGCTTAATAGAGTAGGTGCAGTGGAGCTTGGTTTATGGGGCAGGAACTTGCTAAAGGGAGGGGAGGGCTCCTGGCAGCTCGGTTAAGTGCAATGTTTGGGTGCTCCCCCAAGGCAGAGGCATCAGTGGAGGCTCCACATGGTGCTCTGATCAAAAATGTACATGTGGATCATTCTTGGCTCTTTCCTTATTATGGTTTTCATGGGTTTGTTAGGGCTTTGGCTGCTCCAAACTGGCTGGACCCCTGAGACTGCATTTGCCTTCTCCCTCACCCCCAGTTAATCTTTTTCTGCACAGTGTTTGTACCAAATATTTCAAGTTAGCATTTTTCTGGCATAAATTTGAAGCCCTGCATATACCATTTCCCTTCTGCTCGAGCTCTGATACATAGAGAAATCAGGGCTCCTTTCCCAGTAGCTGCTGCCTTCTCATCTCCTGCTTTTCCGTGTGATTTGGTGACAAATTCCCTGCCATTACAGCATCTCTCCAGAAGCCACGAATCCTCCCGGAAGATTTGCCTGCACCACCTCCCAGCATGGCCTTTCCCAGACCTCATCTACTCCTTAACCTCCCTTAACTTCCCTCAACTTCTCCTGGTTCCCCACCAAACTGCAGCGCTGTTGAACTGGGACAGCCCCATCACTGAGCTGCTGTAGGATATATAGGATTTAGGATATACAGTTCCACGCTGTCCTCACATCAACAGCTCTACCCCAGCAGGACTCAGACCCCTCGCTCTTATTTTGCCCTCTCCTGCATTGTCTGCTGTGGTTTATTTTAAACACTGGGACAGTACTACCTCTGGAGAAGTTAATAATCCTCATTGAGGCTGCCAGGGCCGTGTCCCACCCTGGCAATACGGCAACCTCACTGTGCTGGGAGCGCCATTAATGCTGATGGAGGGCTGTGGATCTGACAGCTGGAGGGCTGGAGGTCAGGTTCACTGTGGCACACATTTCAGATTTCACTGCAATAGGCTTTGATAACATTAAATGGAGTGAAGAGCTTCTCTCTTACCCAGATTCTGTTCCCTTTTTTTTTTTTTTTGTCTCTCCTTTTTAAAGTAAGGCAAAGCAGTGTTGCGTTGTAAGAAGGATCTATTTTTCTACTGACCCATTTCAGTACAAATTCAGCCCATCTAGAGCATATGCTGCTTGTGAAGATGGGAAGAAATTCACAGATATGAAGGACACTGTGATCAGCTCATCTCACCTCATGCATAACACAGCCTGGAGAATTCCCCCCAGGACTCTCCTCCCGAGCCCAGCACTCTGCAGCTGGATAACACTGTGGCTTTTTGTGTGATTATCCAGAACCATCTCAAGGTCTGGCTCAGGGGTCTTGTTCAATCACTTCCCCTTCATCAGTAGGACGTGAGACACTTGCTGTGGGAGGCAGCTGCTGCTTTGGCCCCTTGTGCCACCAGCACAGAGAAAACACTGGCTCTTCAGCCTGCTCCGTGTGTTTGCAGCATCTGTGCTTCCTCAGGCCTTGAGTGAGGGGGAATGAGGCAGTGAGAGATTGCTGAGATGGCTGGGAGTGCTACCAGCACCTTCCTTTTCTTCCTTTCCTTTGAGGATGTGGGGTCACCTGTCTCGGCGGGGCCATGGACCAGGGGAGCTTTTGGGTCAGCTCCAGATGCTCAGCAGTGGTTGAAGACGATGTTTGTGCAGTCCAGCTGAGCCAGTCCTGTCTGCTTTTAAGCTGCTGACAGCAAAGTTACCTCCAGAAGGCAATTAAAAGAACCAAATGACTTTCTTGCCACTAATGACCATCCAAAGGACCTGGCTCCTTCCTCAGAGGGGCACAACTGCCTCTGCCTTCTCAGGTGCTCCAAGGAGCCTTGTGCTGCAATGGAAGTGATTCATGGCTCCCAGGAGGCTGCACACCCTGCAGAGAAAGGCGGTTTTCCTGTGAACTGACTTAAAAATCATTTTTCCCCATTTGTTCCACAAATGAAATGAAACGGCTCAGTCTGAGGACTTGCAGAAAGACTTGTTTCCATCAAGCCCTTGGAAGTGCTGTCATGTTTCATTCCAGGAGAAATTGCTTTGAAACTTCTCCACTACCAGAAAAAAAAATATCCAAAACTACATTTTCTTCTCTTCCTCCCACCTGAAACTGCCTGGATTGCCTTGGGGCAGGAATGATGGATTCAGGTCCACTTTGTCGATGGCCAGCACATGTATTCATGTATCTTTTCCAAGCCCTTTTTTAAGGCAGGTTACTCAGGTATCTTTAAAATATCCCTAAGTGCTGTTATTTTCAGAAGTCACCAAGGTTTCTGTGTTGCAGAGATCTTGCTTCTCCATTCTGCAGCATGGTGTTTTCAGATAGGGTTTTTCTAAATTCCTGGCCTTTTGAGTTTTAGTGTAACCACTGAAAAAGAAAATACTCCCAGACAAGAGTCTCACTTGCTGGCCAGTTGTGTCATCCTGTTGCTTGGTCCAAACAGTGATCTGATGACTTCCCCCTCCTTGGATACTGCCCAGAAGAAATAGGATGGTTTATGTTTTGAGAAGAGCCTTTGATTTGGCAGTTCAGCCTTGGTACAGCTGTGCAGGTTTGATGTCTTGGTCAAAGTACATTAGAGCTGCTCATTTTCTTGATTTTTGGCAGTTACTAAAGAGGGTTTACACCTTTCTTTTCCATGAGATTAAATGCTAATAGTGATTTTGTTAGTGTTTCCAGCTCTGTATCCCCATATGCAGCCTGGGACTTGGCTGGCTGCCCCATCCCCAGTGGGTGTTGGAGCCACACGTCCCAGCCTGGGGAGCCAGTGCTTATTTCGGCTCGTGCTCCTGCTTTAAGCAGGACTGGAAATGAATTCAGAGGCTGCCCAAATAACACGCCTCTACCTGGTGTGTCTGGAGAAGAGATGAAGATCTGTTTGCATCGTGTTAGTACATAAATCCAGCTCCCCTTAAGGTGCTTAGGCATATTTGGATAATGACCTGGAACAACCTGGGTGGCAGGAGGTTACGTGTACCTGTCACGGCAGCCTCTGGGAGCGGGGGAGATTTGCCAGCCAGCAGGCACAGGCAGCCAATTACGCCACGCTCAGAAGCATTTCATTCTCTTTTTTTTCCCATCTCCCCAGCTCCACAGAGTGAATCCTGCTGCAGAGACCTCTGCCTCCCGCTGCCATCACCTCCTGTCTGAGGAGAGAGCGTGCAAAGTGCCCTCAATATTTGCAGCGTGGGTTTTCTCCCGGTGTTGGTAAAAGCTCTGCTGTCCTTTGCAGGGGACTGTGCTGAGCTCCCTGAGTTTGGGGACAATCTGTGTCAGTGCCCGGGGGGCTTGTGGGGTCTGTTCTCACTGCTGATGAGAGCAGGAAGTTGCTTCAGCTGTACTCTTTCATAACCCTCATTTTTTTTTTCCCCCCCTCTCCACTTGTCAGGCTGGGAAATGGTTCCTACTGGCTGCAACACCCAGGAGAGAGGCCTCACCTGGGATTTTGGGGCACTGCCCTTAGGTAGAACAAAAAAGCAAGATTCAGTGTCTTTGTGGGTGCCTGGGTATCCACACACATGTATTGGAGAAGGAATTGAGGAAGCATTCTAGCAGATGTAAGCCTGCTCCCATACCAAGTGTTTTTAAACCCCTGCTTCCCTCCTCCTTTTTGCTTCCCCCCTGTTGCTCTGGCTCAAGGAGTTCTTGATCTTGCCAGCTGAGGTGTCATGCTCTTCTTTCATTGTGAGGACCAGGGGAGGGGAGCCAAAACTGCAGTGTTGATTGCTTCCCAACAAAAGCTGGCCTGGAGCAAGGGCTGAAGGAAGCACAGCAGAGATTTCCCTTGGTTAATGATAACTCATCACAGCTCAAAAGGTGCTGTCCTCCAGTGAATCAAACCCTTCCACTGCGCTTGGATATGTCGAAGAGGAGGAAGATGATGCCTCTTTGTGCCCTTTTTTGAGTGCTATGCCTTCATGGGACTGTTCCTCCTCAATTGCATCCTCAGGAGGTGACCTTGCCCAGAGATGTTCACCAGCTGCTTGCAGAAGGGATGTGTCTTCTTCCTGGGCTGGATGTGGGACCAGGTGTCAACGCAGGACTGTGGGAATCGTGGGAACGTGGCAGGATCCTCAGGTGGCTCCCTTTCCTGTGCTCTGAGAGGTAGATCACAAGCCCTGTGATTTGTCTCCCTGCTCGTACATGTACAGCTTGGTCTTGCAAGCCCTCTCGTACCAGCTTAACCCAACCATCACTGAGACCGTGGCAATAATGATGTCAAATATGTCCCTGAAATCTGGTGTGATGAAAGTTTCCTGCAGCACTTGGGCATTGTCTTGACAAGAACTCAGTGTCTGTGTGACAGAAGTCTGACGTCTGTCCCTTTCTCACATTGCAAAGTCCTTTGCAAGCTGGAGCTGAGGATTCCTGCTGAGTGCAGTTGGGTAGCTCTGATTCCAGAATTCCAGGCTGGTCTGAAAGGAAGGGTATAGGAGTCATGGAGGCACCCTCCACTTTGGCATTATCACCAGGCCATGAGTTGGAGCCCCAGCAGGATGGAGATCAAAACCTGTTTCTGCCCTAGAGGTTTCTGCAGGTTTGGAGGTTCCCAGGATAGAACATACTTGTCCCTTTTGTTGCCTCCAGCTCCTAAGAAACACTCTTACCTTATCTCTGCAGACCTGTGGCATCCTCCAGTGGCTGTGGCCCAAAGCTGGGTCATGTAACATCACTGCCAACCTGCTTAAACTTCTTCTCCCCTTCCCCTTTGGTCTGCTCTGTGTATGTAGCTTCTTATTTCATCTCCCTCTGGCTTCTGTCATTTGAAATAAGTCAGTTGGAAACTGTCACTCAAACTGGCAGGAGCTGAAAGTCTCTCTTTGCCTGTGTGGCCTCACTCTGCCATTACCCAAACTCCTGAGAGAGCAGATCCACCTCCAAGGCCCCTGAGTGAGCAGCTCAGTTGGCTGGAGGGGGTGATACGTTGGGTCTTGCTGGGCTGAGCTTGTTGGATTCCTGTCCCACCACAGGAAGAGTGGGTGGTAGATGACCTTGGGAGGGACTGCAATTTTTGTACTGGAACTTTTCGCTTTACTTAGAAACCTCAGCTGCTGGAAATCAAATGGCTAAAAGAGTCTTGGGCTTCTAGCTATAAAAACTGATTTTAAAATTCTGGTAATGGCGAAAAAAAGCTGAAAAAGGAGTGGAAAGCATAAGGCACAAGTGTTGTCCCTCCCTCACAGAGTGTTTGACAGCAGAAGCTCCCATCTTTCAGGCAATTCCCAACTCAGATGGTGACTGCTCAGTGCCCAGAGGAATGCCAATCTGATGGGAATGGAGTAGCTCTCCTGGTTGTCAGAACAAACCAGGGTTGAATATGCAATGAACCTAGGTTGGTTCAGAACCACAAATCCCTAAAAACCTGTACCTTTTAACAAACAGCCCTTTTTGCTTAATGATCCGCTTGAGACTAACCCTGTGGTTTCCAGTGCAGTTGTGTTGGACCTGTAGTTAAAAAAAATCACTCGTGTACCAGGCAACTGATTTGTTACTGGCCCCCTTGGGCTCAGCTTGAGACAGATTTCACTGGGAAAAGAGCTACAGAAAATGTCAGCAGACAGTGTGTGTGTGTGCCAGAGACTCCCAGCAGCTGTGATTTCAAATCGATTTTATTTTCCCCTCATCTAAAGAGTTTTACACTTGCAGGGAGACATTTTGATGTATTGGGAAACAAAACAAGGAGAAGGTTTGGGGAGGGGGGAGAAGGCAAAGGCTTTCTAGTAGAATGAGAAGTGAAGAAGAAAATGGGGGTACACGGGGAGACCTTTTGAAGGTGCAATTTTGGCTTGTTCTTATGCTGCTTGTGATGGCATCCATTCTCTTAGTGTTCTTTAAAATCTTTGCCTCTTTACCAGTGCTCTATTTCTGCCTCAGATCAAAGCTTTCTGTACTGTCAGTGACCTACATGAGGGGTAGATCTGTCTTTGGGGTTGGACAAGTAGCTGTGTGAGTTGTAGCAGGTGTGGGATCAAGGAACTTCTTGTCTTCTGCCTGCTCCAACGCCACCTCTTATATCCTCGAACCAGTAAGGCAGGAGGGAACAGCCACCCTGGGCTGCTCCCTTGGATAAAAGGAGAAATCAAGTGTTTGCAGTCTCCAGCCTGGATTTCAGTAACCCAAAGAGATGCAGGCAAAAGAACAAATCCTCTCCAAGGAGGGCAAGGAAGAGGGGAAGGAAGGGCAAGGAGGGCAAGGAAGAGGGGAAGGAAGGGCAAGGAGGGCAAGGAAGAGGGGAATGGGGTGCAGAGACAGCTACAGGGAGTGAGGAAAGAGGAAAAGCTGGGGTCTGGGTGGACAACAGGGTACCCATCTCTCACCCCCAGGCAGTGTAAGATAGGAAGCCCTGGCTCTTGGCCTTGTCTGAAATACCTGAATGCTCTTGCAGAAGGAAGGAAGGAGAGCTGAAGACTTTGGCCAAGATGGTCTTCACTCAAAGAGTCGAAGAGGAGCCCTGGTTGCTCCAGTTCCCACTGTACTTTCCATTTGCATCATTCATTTGTTTCCCTCCTCCATCATCCTCCTGGAGGCTTTGGCTCCTGCTGGCTGAGATTAAGCCAAGGATCCCACCATGGTGAGGGGCTGTGCCAGGCTGTCTCCAGCTCAGTGCTCCTTCTCATCCTGCCCTGTTGCATTTATCTGTTAAATACATTGCACATGCTCCTGGACGTATTTTTGACCCATTTTCTCTGGAGTCCCTGCAATCTACTTTGTCGGAATAATTGCAATTTATTTAAATGTCAACAAGGCACACGTGGGAGAGAGCAGTTGTGTGCAAGAGCAGAGCAATTACAGGGAACGGGTCCCATTTCACCACTTGAACAAAGATCCAAGCTGGGAGAAAGGAAAAGATCATTTGCCTCTATTAACTGATCACTTTACCCCATGACTCCCAAAGTCACCATGTTCCTTTGTACCTCTTCTTTGGGGCCATCACTGAGGTAGAAATCCAGCTCTTCCTTTGGCTTGTTCTCCACAGAAGCATCTGCTCAATCCAGAGGAATTTAATGGTGGTTTAGACCAACATAACTGCTCACAGAATCTAATTCTGGTCCTGGCCAAACAGCTTAAATTGTAACAGAGACGCAGAGGAGCCTGACCTGTGTGGACACTATTACAGCTTCAGCAAAACACGCATTACAGGCCCCAGATCCAGCAGTGATTTAACTTGAGTAATAAGTGTAGATGGCTTTTTGCAGCAGCCTGGCAATGGGATGATGTGAGTTTGTCCATAATCAGACTTCTTGTCCTTTATCTGTGTTAGGTTGGTGTCTCGGGTCTGCAGGCCCTGCCATTACTCAGACACACAACAGGCTTTGCTGCCCTCAACAGCCAAAGGCCAGGAGCAGAAAAAGCCATCAGGGGGGTTAAATGCTTTGCTCAAGACATCTCAGCAAAGTATCCCTGGTTCTAACTTGGTGCCCTTCTTATCAGGACATGCTGCTCCTTGGGGTCAGGCTGTAGGATGAGTGAAGACAAGGCTCCCGGAACCAAAGCAGTGGTGGTTGCTGTGGAGGAAGATCTGGGGCCATCTAGTGACCTTCCAGTGAAAACTTCGTGCTTCCAGTGCTCCCAGTTGCTCTTGAAAGATATGTGGGACACGTTTCCTCCCTGCTGCTGACTGAGCAAGTCCCCAGCTCTGCAGTGAGCCAGCTGGAAGGCAGACCTGCACCCTCTTAATGATTTTTTTTGCTAGGAGCTGATTTAGAAACTGGTGCATGTAACCACCACCTCCTTTCATCTAGGATGAAAGGGAAGGATAACCCATGTCCTTACAGAATAGAGAGCTGAAACACTCAGAGCCACCACCCAAAATGTGAGCTGGGCAGATGAGAAATGGAGAGGTTTGTGCCTCACTGTTTGCTACCGTGCGAGAAAAATGAGGAGCAGGTTTGCGGGCTCCTCTGCAAGCCCTGCTGTGTCACCATTCCCTACACGTGTCTCGGCATCATGTGCTCCTGCGCTCTACCAGGTACCTCTCCTGGATTTCCCAGGGGTCCAGGCAATCTCTCCTCTGTTATTATCAAGTACAAGCACAATAATCTGGACCCTAATGCACACAAAAGATTACAAAGCAGCGTTTTATGGACCTGCTGCAAAAGTACCCATAATCTGCTAATGCCCACAATTAAAAAAGGCAGTTGAGCAAATCTGGGCCATTGCAAGTTAGTGCCCATGTCTGGAAATGGGTTCCAGCTGTTGGCCTTGCAAAGGAAGAAGACATCTTTATTAAATATGGATGCTGGAAATAATATCCTTTCTGGTTTTTGGCAAAATGCCTTGCAAAGATTGGGCATAAAGCAAAGCCAACTCTGTTTAGTAACTTTTTGTTCTTTTTTAACTATCTGCACGTAACAAATGAGAATGGAGCTTGTTTCATCAACAAAGGCTTTGTGGTAAAAATGACCTGATAACTGTGGGAACTGGCCCAGGTTGGAATAAAATTGTCTCTGCCACTTTTGGGAGGGAGAACTTAAGAAGCAGAGGAAGATGAGGAACCTCAGGATGAGATGTCCAGGGGCTTGGCGAGAGCTGGTTGCTGCTTCTTATCTGTGATTGTGGCCCTCAAATCTTCTACTGTGAAGCAGACCTGTATGTGATCAGCTGCCCAAACTGGGCAGAGCCAAGGATGTATCCTCAGTATTCCATTTGACCTTCCAGTCTCTATTCCCCAGTCTTGTATTTCCATATATGCTTTTTTAATCCTATGCTGTGTCACACTTCCCAAGAGGCACTGACTGGAGCTTGAATTTGTAGGAGAGCGGAGGAGAGAGCTGGTGGGAGGTGTGTGGCAGGGTCTGGATTTTTCCAGGTGTTTGGGTGAGCTTTCCCAGGTTACTCCAGCTCGCTGTGTGCCCTGGGGTGGATCAGCACCACAGTGGTCACACCACACAGGCAGAGAGGGCAGGTCTTGCTGCCAGGCTGAGCCCGGTGCCAAAGATCAATGCATTTTCCATGGTAGATGTGGGAACAGGACAACAGCTTCAGTGCCTGGCCGGGCTCACAGGCCTGCAGGCAGATGGCACACTCAGGGTAGTCAGCAGCCCCCCAGACCACGCTGTGGGGAGGCTTTGACCGCCCTCCTGTGCTCTCCCTCTGGCTTTGGTAACTCTTCCAGCATCTTGCAAGAAACTGGAGGCCTGTTATCACGGTGGCCAGGACGCTCATGGCCTCGCAGAGGGGCAGGATTAGACCGTAGTAAACGAGGTCTAGGTGGTGGGTGAGATGCCTGCAGCCACGGTGGCTGAAGCTCCACACAGGGTCCTTCCAGAAGCAGCGCTCATCCAGGAGGATCCTGTTCCCTTGCTTAGCCTGGCAGGTCTTTTTCCGAAGCCTCATGTTCTCCTCCGTGGTGAAGGCCACCACAGGCCCTCCATCAACCTCCCCGTCCCCTGGTGGCAGGTCCCCAAGGCCTGATGAGTTGGTGGTGATCCTGTGTCCCCCTGTCTGAGCAGGAGGGGCTGTGGCCCTGCAGTGCTGGGAGCTGAGGGCCCCGGGAGCCGTGTGGGAATGTCCACCCGCCATCTCGCCCTCAGTGAGGAGCAGCCCCAGGCACACGGCCAGAGCCAGGCCACCCGGCCCAGCGGCACTGGCGTGGCTGCTGGAGGCCAGCTGGAGGCCCAGGAATGTGGTGGCCATGCAGAAAGGGGACAGGAGTGGGTGCCACATGCCAGAGACAGGGTGCTAAAGGGTCTCGACCCCAAGGGGAGGCTCTCGGCAGGCTCCTGAGGCAGCCGCTGCCTTTCAGAAGCTTCTCCAGAAGGGCTGCTGCCTCACCAGTCTCCTCTGCCTTCCCCTCACACCTCTTCTACAGCTCTCCAGCTTCTCTCCTTCATGCCCATTTCCTTCCCGTCTTCATTTCTCCCCTCCCATGGCAGCCCTGACAGGCCCTTGAAGCGAGCGGATGTTTCTCTGAGGGGGGTGTTTCACAGGGACCGGTGTTTTCCTCTCCTCAGAGGGCCCTGGGGAATTTGGGTGTGTGAAAAAGGGGGATATTTGGGCAAAAGCTTCTTCTGCCCCTGTCTCGTGCCCTTTGCCCTTCCTTCATACTGTGTCAGTGAAGTCACAGCAGCTTTTCATCCCACTCTCCATATCTTACACCACGATGGTACAAGCGGGAGCTCTTGCAGCTGTTCCTGATCTTCTCTCTCCTTTGTCCCATTTTCCCATCACTTTGCCTCCCCACTAATCTCTCTCTGTCCTTCATCCTGTGATGTTCACCTGGGATATTCACCCCTCACAGGACTGGGAACCCCAGTTTCCCCGTCAGCCACACTCCGGTGCCCTTCACTCTTGACACCTTCCCACCCAAATTTCTTTGTGCGTTGTTCCTGCAGCCCCATCCCTCTCTCTGGGGGTGCTGGGGCAGATGTGTGCCTGCCCTGCAGAGCCAGTGGAAGAGCAGAACCAGGAGCCAGGGTCCCTGGGGTAATCTGCAAAGTACAAGTTGTTATTACTCACTACAGCAGAGCAATCAGCGCGGGCTCTGTAATGCACTAAGATGGATTGAAGCTGCTTAAGACCAGAGGAAAATGGAATCGCTGCTTTGCAACAAGGAGTTTAACTCCTGCAATCCACTGCTGACGAGTGATGAGACCCGAGCAAAAGCCCAGATTTGAAAATTACTGGATTTGGGGAGCGAGATGGGGCTGTGCAGCAGGATCCAAAATCAGACCTGGATCTCAGCTTGGCACGGTGATGTGCCAGGTCTGTCTTGTGAAGGCAGTTTTCTACACGTGCAGCTCTTTTCCTGGTAGTTGTGGAGAGGATCCTGATGCTGCTCAGATCTGATTAGTGCCAGCACACCCCTCTGGGTACCCTCTTTTTTGTGACAGCTACACCACAGGTACTGACAGCCTCCTGCAACAATCCCACCAGGGCAGTCAAGGGGTTCCCAGGCTGCTGGCGAGCTGTGGATGGAGCTTCTCACCAGCGTTGGAGCTACGTGCAGGACCACAGCCAGCACATCCCCGTGTCAGGATTTAACAGTTAAGTGATACAAAGTTCCTTCTGCAGGTGCTGTGAGAGTCTATACAGCTCAAACTGCCTTGTTTATCCTCGATGCCAGTTTGTCTTGGAAGAGGATTTGGAAAAGTGCCGTGAGTTGGAAACACAGTAGGACACAGCTCATTTAGACTCCAGGGGCCAGCAGAAATGCTGTAGGTATTGTGGGCTTCCTGCAACACAGCATGGGCTGGCATTTCACTTCTTGGTGAGATGGGAATGGCCCAAAGAGATCCTTTCTAGGACTGGAGAACTTGGTACTTCAGAAAAGAGTTGGCATTTCCAGTGGGGAAGTTATAAATGAGATGGTTCAAAGGTAGAAGGAAAGAGGTGCTTAGAGAGGGAAAGGATCAGCACAGACAAGGCCACCCAGAAACAGTCACTGAGGAGTAATTTCCCTGAATTACTCGTGACAGTGCTGATCATTGGTTTTGGTGTCCCTGAAAATGGGATGAATTGGGAACCCATCCAGCCCAGTTCAGGCACAGGCTGACTGGGCTCCCCTGTGGCTTTGGATTCCACGTTTGCTGGGCCTGGTGCGCTCCTGAGTGTGTTGAAGTTGCTCAGAAATAAAGACTTGCAGGTTTCCTGGTTGTTGCAGAGAACGAGAGGATCAGAGTTGTGCTGCTGGTTTATAAATGGTGGTCCTTTGTGCAGAGTCAGATTCCTCCATGTTTCCATTCCGGATATGGGTCCCTGCAGCAAAAAGACAAAGCAATGACTTTCCAACAGCTTTACAGTCGTGAAGATGCTGATTTGTTCTCACATGCTTCTGGAGGATTTTAGGTAGTGCAATAAGAAGCTCTAGGTTATTACATCTTTCTTCTTTCTTCCCACTGAAGTGAGAGTCCAGCTTTCCTCCTGCTTTGCCTGAGATGAATAGCAGATCCTCTGCTGTTACATTAAGGCAGCTTTAAACATATGATAGACTAGCTATACAAACCTTTGTCATCTAGGGCATAAAACAACCTTTAACTGCTTAGGATTAAGGAGACACTTGTCTTAAATCAGCCAGTTATTTTAAATACTTCCCTGTTAGCTGTCAGATGCCCTGACTGCCTGTTATCACACCAGGGGATTTGTGTTAGACTTCAGCGCCAGACTCTGCTGTGAGACTGGGGCCTGAGGTAAGAAGGAGCTGAGGCTCCCAGTTGTCTCTCCAGCAGCTTGCTGTGGCAAAGGGAGATGAGTCCTGTGTGCCAAGTGAGGAGCCAGGCTGCAAGGACTGGCCTAAGAGATTCTGGGAAGTCTCAGAGGGCTTCCATGGTTGCTAAGAGAACATATGCTGAGTGTCTTGCACTTTTGGGGTAAAAGGAAAACCAGGGAGCTTCAGCCGGTCATAACACAAGGTTAGAGAGAAGCAAACAGCCAGGTGCATGCACATGGGTTTATTAAAAATATGATTTTCTTTAATGCTAAATTATCACACTTTGCAATAGGATTTTGTTTGGTTTAATTTTGCTGGCCATGAGCTCCCAGGAGGAATTGCCGTAAGCAGCTGCACTCTGGGACTGTAGGGTCACGGTTTTTATTAGAGAAGGTTCCTCAGCTCCAGGGTGAAGCTGGAGAGGGCCCTGCCTGCAGCTGGGAAGCAAAGGGAAAGGTTTCTGCAATTTCCTTTTCACTCCCACATCATCACTCCCTCCTGTAAAGACCCGAGGTCTGGTGGCAGGAGGCTTAAACTGCCGACAGAGCATCTGCACAGAGGCGTCAGAGATTTACCTGCCTTGGCATTCAGCTGATTTCACTGCTGCAAGTTCACCCCGGTAATGAGTCCCTGGGGATGGAGCCAGGGAGGCTCAGTGTCGCCGCGGAACCAGCCCTGCTCTGGCCTCCCCCAGCTGAGCCCGAACACGCCGAGCACGGCTAAGCTCCTTGTTTCCCCTTCTGCACCAGCTCAAGCCGGCTGCTGTGCGCTGGGAAAACCAGAGTTGCCTTGGAGCCAGCGGGGTTGGGACTCTGTGAGCTTCTCCTGAGCTGGCGCTGACCCCGCCGTCGCCTCCTCGCGTGCTGCGAGCCAGCGGTTGCGGGCTGAAAGCATCGCCTTCATTAGCAGAGGTCCATCTCCTCCCCTTCACCGTTTCACCCGCTGCTGTTGATTAAGTTTCTCTTTGCAGCTCTTCCAGGAAGCCAGGGGCCTGTTGTTTTGGAGATGGCCTTAATTTGTTTACCCGTGCATATGTTTCTGTCTTGTACAATGATGCTTCGCAGCTGGTCTCGGAGCAGCCTACGGCACAGGGGAAGCAGCAGGTTGAGTTTAAACTGAAAGGAAGTCGCTGAAATCTGGCCTGACGTGCGGATCCAAGGGTAGGCACCCCGAGATTGATGTGGTAAAACGCGGTGCCGTGTTGGCTTAGATAGCATCTTTATATTTATTGCTGGTTTCCATCATAGTACAGGCACAGTAACAGTTTGCTTGCTCAGAATATCGGTTTAAGCTTGAAGATTTAAAAGTGGAAAACTCCCTGCCTCGGGTTTTACTATGCAAATGGGACATTTCCCTGCACACGGCGGGAGGTTGGAACTACATGATCTTTAAGGTCTCTCCCAAAGCAAAGCAAAGCAAAGCAAAGCAAAGCAAAGCAAACCAAACCAAACCAAACCAAACCAAACCAAACCAAACCATTCTGTGAATTTAAACGCTCTGAGAAAGGTGGAGAGGCAGGGATTAATGTTGAGGCTTGCCTGCTGGGCAGGACTTGTGCTCTTCAGAACCAGACACCTGCCAGAACTGGTTTCAGAAGTATTGTTTGGCCAGGACAGGCAGTGCAAGATACTGTGTCTGAGGAGGATGCTCACACACATATGAGGCTTGGACCCTGCTGATGTATCCCTGGGGTACCTTCTCCATGCTTTCCGTGTGTGGCAGGGTCCTGCCCTGCACTCTTACAGAGTCCAGATCTGCCCTTGACTCACTAAGGCACCAAAATCTTGGTTCAGCAAAGCAGTTCAGCCCCCCACAGTGGCCCTGGGGAGCTGGAGAACAGCAGATCCCTCTGTGCTGCTTTCCTGCCCCTGTAACCTGCAGAATCTGGCTCTGTCAGAGGAAAAAAGAAATCATTTGGATGTTTTACTGCTACTGTAAAGCTGTTACTTCTTCCCCACCAGACCTTTAGAAAAAAAAAAAAATAAATAAATAAATGAATAAAAATAAAGCCTTGTTTAATTTGCCAGCTTGCAAATGGCTCCTGAATAATACAGTTGTCTTTGGCTCAGTCGATCAAAGGGCTCTACCCATGAGGACAGGGACACTTTGCAGGCACAGATTAGTGTTGTTTCAGAGGAATTGGATGCTTTTTTTTTTGTTGGTTTTAAATGATTCTCTTTCCAAGTTGAAGCTGAGCCAGATAACTGAATGCATAGAATCGATATTTTGCAGAACTGATAGAAAATTAGCCAGGTTTAATAAACTTCATGCATGGCTTCCTGTTGTAGCTGTACATCAAAAGGAAAATAAATATACTGACTGGATCTGCTTACAATAGCATCTCTAAGTCACTCTGTGCAACTGCACAAATGGTTGTGGGAGGCCATGCTGAGTAGGGTAGGAAGGGATCATGCTCAGGACATTTGGGTCCTCTTCTTGCTCATGTACCACATGACCTTGAAATTGGGGCCAAATTTTCACGTGTGTCCACAAAATCTGTTTTGCTTCTTGACTCTGGGATTTTATTTGAGATGTGGAGGTAGATGTTGAGTAGCTCCATGTTCTGTCCTCATCCCCCTGCACCAGTAAAGTCCCTTGCTGGGACCTGATTGTGCTCCATTCCTTGGAGAAAGATCCTAATTGTCTTCCCAGGTCCTTTTTTTTTTCTTTTTATCGTGGTTTTTTTTTTTTTTTTTTGGTGGTGTTTCCCCTGCAGTGTGGCAGTGCCCCTGCTCCTCTCCCACGTGGCAGTGGTGGTTGATAAGAGCAGCAAAGCAAGGTAGAACAAGGTAAGACTCAAGTCTCGGGTGACTCAAACTTTTTGGATCCGCAGCTGAGCACATCGTTTTCTGGGATTCAGGAAGAAATTGTGACTGTTTGACCCTTGTGATGTTTGCCTCACTGCAGTACACGAACAGAGGCGCACGGAGCATCCAAACTCGCCTCCATTCATCCTCGTTTGCCCTGGCTGTCATGGCCAGTGGCCACGCAACTGTCCTTTGGAAACCAGGAATGCGAGACCGGAACTGCTGCTCCGTTGCTGCTCCATCTATTTGCAGTGGAGGAACAGTTGCACATAATTTTACACGGTCTGGACATGTTGCTCCTAATCCCACGTGCAGCTGCCTGCGAGGGCGTCTGGCGCGCCAAGGGCCGCCACGGAGCGTGTCGGGCACTGCCGCTGACGGAGCCAAGTGGCACCACGAGGAGGGATGGACACACCAGCCCTCTGTGCTGCTCCCTCCACCCAGGGAGATGGGGAGAGCTGCTCTGTGCCAGGGGGATGGAGGAATAGGTAGATCACCCTTTTAGGTCTAACCAAGGGTAGCTGGGTGGAGCCTGTGAGGTATGGAGAGACCGGGTCAGCTCTTCATCTCAGTGCCAAAAAGAAAAGTGTCCACCTCTGGGCATGAAAAGACATCTCCAGGGCTAAAACTCGCTGTTTACACCTGGAATCAGCAGGGGAAAGGGGTGATTGAGTCCTCTGAGATTGGTCCTCTTGATGTACAGCTAAAACTGAAGGGAAAGTCAGACCCTCTGAGTTGCTTTTTCTTTTCATCCACAGCTTGCAGATGGGGCATCACTCTACCCCTTCAGCATCTCTGCCACTGTCCCTTGTGGATTTTATCTCGTGCCTGAACCCAATACAGACATTTTCCCTGGTGGTTTTGTGATAGCCTGGAGAAAAGGAGGGTCAGGGGAGACATTTTGCTCTCTGCAGCTACCTGAAAGGAGGTTGGAGCCATGAGGGGTTGCTCTCTTCTCTCAGGTAACAAGTGACAAGACCAGAGGAAATGGCCTCAAGTTGCCTATGGGGAGGTCTAGGTTGAATATGAGGAAAAATTTCTTCACTGAGAGGGTGGTCAGTCATCGGAACAGGCTGCCCAGGGAAGGGATGGAGTCGCTATCCGTGGAAGTGTTCAAAAGGGTGTGGATGTGGCACTGGGGGACGTGGGTCAGTGGTGAACATGGCAGTGCTGAGTTCATGGTTTGGACTCGATGACCTTAGAGATCTTTTCCAACCTTAATGATTCTGTGCTGCAAAAGTAGATCCGTGGCTGGTATAAATCAGCACAGCCCCCAGAACTTTGTTGGAGCACACGAAGGCGGTGCTGGGGGAGGATCTGGCCCCTGTTATTTTCATTACTGATCTGTAGCTGGTTCTGCAGCCCATTGAATGGAGGCGGCCCCTCCTTCCCCATAACGAGGTGAAAGCTGGAGCAGCTTTCCAGCCATGCACCTGCAAGGGGAAAATAAATGGGGAGGATGAGCAAGCCATGGGTGGGTGTTATTGCTGGGGCTGTTAAGCACATAACATAATTTATCGCTTAAGTAACCTTGGAACAGCATTCCCTGCGATGCAGCCGCCACTCCGGCACTGCACCAGGCAGAGAGGCGAGCGGGATGTGGTTAAGCACCCACCTGCCATCATTCATCATCCAGTTAACCCCACAGCTCAGCTTCACTTCAAAAACACGCATTTCCCTCTTTTCCCCCCTCTCCCCACACCTGCCTGCCACCTCCAGCCATCAGCATCCCTGGATTTTGTGGCTGCAGAGACATGCCGGGGAGCATCTGGGCTTTACTCACATGTGTGTTGCCCACCGGTGATGGAAGTGAGATCAGACAGATGAGTGCGAGGAGCAGAAAGGTTTCAGTGCTGACAGAAAGCACCAGAGCAGAGCCAGAAATGTGGCTGAGAACTGCAGATGTGAGTGTGAGCAGTGGCAGGGAGTGCAGGAGGGAGCACTCCCAGTGTGCCAGGGACGGTGTGATGCACATCAAATGTGTGTGCACTGAGGCTCAGGCGGGTCTGAGGGGAGATAACAGTAATGCCTGGCTGAGTAGGGTCTGATAAGTGTAAAATTCAAGGAGTGGGGGTGTTGGTGTGTAAATAGGAGCGGGGAGGAGGTGCAGCAAGGGCAGAGATCAGACACGCTGCCCACTCCACCACGGAGCAGCACATGGGGCAGCTGGAGCAAATTTGACTCACTGTGCAAATAGCTGCTCACAGATCTGCATTCAGGGCAGGTCTTGTGTTAATGCCATGAAAGTGAATGTGGGGGTTGATTATTTTTTTTTTCTTCTTTTCCTTTTCCGTTGGTTTTTCCGACTCTGTGATTCCCACTGCAGGAATGCTGATGGGCAGATGAAAGGTTGGCTGCTGGGACTTCTCCATCTCAGCTTCACAGACCTAACGCATGTCTGAGCTGCTGTGCCCTGCCTCCAAAACCCATCCTCTGTCTTGTCTTGCTGGATGCTCTCTCTGATTGCTGCTATAGTACTTGAGGTAATAACAAAGCCCCCGAAACGCTGGAATTTCCCTTCTCTCTTGAATGGAGATCAAGGGGAGAGTTATGTCCTTACATGTAGGATAACAAGCAGCACAAGTTTACTCTCTGTCTGTACACAGTGTGTGGAAGTTGGTTGTTATCTGTGTTTTTCCAGAGGAAATGAGCCAGTTTTGTCAGGAGAACGTTTCTTGGGGTGATGTTGTTTTCAAGAGCAGCTTCAGGTTCACAGCTTCTGATCTGGGCTCCAGCGAAAACGTCCGATTGGTGCTACTCATTCATGAGACGAAAATTCATTCTCCCAAAATTTTTCTTTTCTTTTCTTTTTTCCCAGTTTGGAATCCTTTTACTCTGGGAGAAGAAGAAAATGGTTGTAAGTTTCCACGCTGACTCGTTTTGAAATCTAAAAAAATCCTTTCTGATCTACGGTTTTGGCTAATTAAATAGGGAACCCTTTTGTCTTACACATTACGAAACATCAAGGTCTCTTTTGAATCCATTGGTGTTTTTATCAGTCTCTAAAATTCTTGTGGAAGAGATAAAACATCTCCCACCCAGCTCTGCTGTGTCACTTAATGTGTGAGCAATCACAGTGTGACATATTCACCACGAAGCGTATACAAATTGAATCTCTACGTGTGGTTGTCAGGAAACAAAACATGCTCGATATCCGTTTCAAAGACAGTTTTGATTTTTAGCAAAGCTTTTGCGGAAAAATGTAGCAGCAAAGAAATAAAAACGGCTCCTGCAATTTGGAAACAGGTAAACAAGATGTATTAAAAAAAAAAAAAAAAATCCATGAAAACCCTATACGGTCATCCCTAGGGATGATTTCTCACATGGAAATGCATCTTTGGTGAAGGGAGGAATGAGACCAGATCCCACTCTCTGGGTTCTCAAATCCCACTGAAATCATTTGCAACTAGATCAGGCTGGGGGATCATCACAGCCTCCGAATTTGATGCAGACACCAGCTGAGGCTGCAGGGCTCAGCAGCAGTTCAAGCCTCTTTCATCTCCTGGGTGGTCCCTAAGTCAGAGCCCTCATCTCCGCTTTCCCCCTCCTTTCTCAAACTAGGCATTTGCTGATGTCATTGTTTAATCCAGCCAAGGATCTGCTCCATTTTCCATGCTCCAAGGTAATTTTGGTGAGCCTGCTCTGTTCTCACATGCCGGTTAAAAAACCCTCTCTCAGGCAGGTCTCCTTCCACGGGGCAGTTGTGATCCCATGAGGTTTGTGTGTAATAAATCTCCTTGCCTGTCTGGTTTTCATTCTGGAGGAGGCTCGTAGTGTAAAATCCCAGCCCCTCCTCTGTGTGGAAGCAGCTGACAAACAGCTCTTCTGGTAATTCCTTTCAGATGGGGCCAAGCCGGCGTTTCCCCAGCACATGGAGCAGGCCTTTCCTTAGCTCTCTGGTCCCCACAGTGTGGTGGGAGACATCCCACCGTGGTACTTCAGGGCACAGAGGAGCTACTGGGCTCAGAAGAGCTCAGCAACACCATTGCTGAGAAGGTATGTCCACATGAGAAACACCACCATGGAGCGAAGAGATCCTGGGCAAAACCAGAGTAACAAATCCTTCGGGCTTTGGGGGGTCCCCATTTCTCTACCCCTTTGGTACACCCCCATAAGCAGTGTCATGTCTCTCCACTCTGTCCCTTGACAGTTCTCTGGGAGTGACCAGACCAAGAGAGGCAGGAGGTGGTTGAAATTTGTCCTTGGATGATCTCAGCTCACTGCTGGAGCCAGTCCATGAGGATGATTAGAGGGATGGACAGGCTGAGAGAATTGTGATTGTTCAGCCTGGAGAAGAGGAGGCTTCGGGGGGACCTAATTGGAGCCTTTCAGTACCTGAAGTGTCTACAAGAAAGATGGGAGAGGAACTATTTACAAGGGCCTGTAGTGATAAGACAAGGAGCTTCCCCCTGCCAGAGGGCAGGGTTAGATGGGATATTGGGAAGGAATCCTTCCCTGGGAGGGTGGGCAGGCCCTGGCACAGGTTGCCCAGAGAAGCTGTGGCTGCCCCATCCCTGCAAGTGTCATAGGCCAGGTTGGACAGGGCTTGGAGCAACGTGGTATAGTGGAAGGTGTCCCCTGTGGAACAAGGTGAGCTTTGAGATTCCTTCCAACTCAAACCAGTCTGGGATTCTGTTTGATGGGACCAGGAGTCACTGACTCCATTGGCATCAGGGAAGCACGGCCCAGGGGAGCTGAGAGAGGGTCCCTGTAATGGGATCACCACATCACCTTCCTGCCCTGTGCCCATACCAGCGCTGGTGCTTAAGGCAGGACACAGCTCTGCTAATATTTAAAAAAGAGAATTCTTTACTGAGGCTGCAGGACACAAACAGATGCTCCAGGGGCTTCCAGTCTCATAATCCCCTGTCAGATGCCACGCTCCATCCTACAGGACTTCAGATTTTGGTCCCAGTTTATTCCCACGGGGATCCTGGTCCAGAGCACTTGGACTTGCTCTGAGGTAGGGATGCCTTTGTGTTCATTCACATCCAGGGAATGCCTTTTACCACCCACCCCTCCTGCAGCGTTCGTGGATCAGTGGGGACAGAGGGATCTGCTCTTGTCCCCACCTTCATTTCCTCAGGCCGCATGGGCCACACACTTTAGGTTTTAAAAGTGCTCAGCACCCCCAGGCAACATCCCTCAGTACCCTGCACCCAAAAAGGCTCGTGCTGTACAACAGGTACCTGAAGCAACAAGTGAAACCTGGACCCAGAGCCTTTCAGGATGTCCCTGAGCATCTGCTCTCTTTGCTCTCCCTTCTGTGCTGTGGAAACCTCCCCCCTCTCCTAAGAGGGGGAGACAAGGATGCAGTCAGTGGCTGGCAACCCCCCAACTCTGCTGGTGCACAAAACCTGCCCAGCTGTTTGCCTGAAAGCAGCACACGGCGGGGTCGAGCCGCCTGCCGTGGGTGGGCTGGGGAGAGGCACCAGCCTGCCAGGAAAACAAAACTGGGAGCAGGACAGCAAAAGTCGGTTTTCTTTTCCTTTCCCCCTCCCCGTGCCTCCCTGGCACAGCGTGCTCTCTCTCCATCATCTCTCCACAGCCGAACTGCACCGAGGCAGGGGCTGGTGTGTGCCCGGCACGGTGCTGGTGCTGTCGAGTTTGCTGCTGGGGAGGGTCTTTTCAGGTTGTGAGAAAAGCAGGTCAAGCGTGTGAGCATGTGGCTGCCTTTCAGGCAGTCTGTTTTGCACAGTTCCTCAGCAAAGAGATTTCCCTTTGTCATAGGGAGTTACTAGAGTGGCGAGAGCTACAAAGCAAGGATTTAAAAGCATCTCTGAGTGTTGGAATTGAGGTGAAGTCCTCCTGCTTTAGGGCACAAGCTCAGCTCTAAAGGAGGGGACAAGATGGAAATTTTCCTTTGAGAAGATTATGTTATAACTTTCAAAAAGGCATTTGATTTGATAGGAGAGGATTTGCATCTTTGCCTGTAACAGCTCATACCATGGGCTGTTGGAGATGGACCAGCCAAGCAAGGTCTCAAATACCTGCTTTCTATCCACAGAAGGGCCATGTGTGGGGAGGAGAGAGGGGGTGCAAGTGATTCATTCCTCAGGGATGGGGTGTCAGGGTCCAGCTGAGGATACAATACATAGCACAGGTCGTTTTGAGGATGCTTTTTAACAGATGGGAGGAACCCCTCTCCCTCCCACTGCTGCATCTCTCTGCTCCCTATCCCAGCACGTTCCCAGAGCAGCCTGGATGCCCTCATCTGCCAGAGAGGGGCTCAGGGTGAGGAAAAATCCTGAGGCTGCATTGCAATGGCCCAAAATGCCCAGCCAGGTGGGAGGACAGGACTGCAACCTCGTGGTCAGCGTGGGAGACTTGTTCCTGCACCCCTGTGTTCTAGCAGGACACCGAATGGCACAATCTCAAGGCACTTTTCAAAAGCACTTCAGTAATTCTCATTATCCTCCGTGCAAGGACCACGGGCCAGCATTTCAGCAGCACTTGGCTCCCTTTCAGGCCAAAATCTCTGTCTTCTGTTGATGCTTTCTTTCGGCTGGAGGAAGAAGGAGGTTGAGTTTTGCTTGGATTGTCCCTGGCAAAAAAAGAAAGCACCCACGCTCTCCATGTGCTTTGCAGGCTGATCCAAAGCCTGGTGGATAAATTCCCTTTGACTTCAACTCCGTTTGCGTCTCGGCCGACAGTACAAAGTGGGTTTGCTGCTGCACGGAACAGCTTGTGCTGCTGCCAGCCTGGAATTGCAATGACCTCATGGTGCTGGTAGTTCCTGTGAGCTGTCTCATCTCCTTCCGTCCCCACAAGATGGTTGGTGAGCTGTACCTGCTACCTGGAGATGGGAGGAGAGACAAACACAGACATAACCCCACCAGGGTCCTCCTGAGCTGCTGAAATTCCTCCTGCCCAAGGATGGAGAGCAATGCAGACTCACCCACGCAAATTCCTGCCCTTTAAAGTCTGCAGCTGTTCTCAGGCAACCAGAAAAGTGATTTTTTTTTTTTTTCTTCCCCCACCAACTCAACTCTTTCAAATGTTTCCTCCCTTTTCCAAACCTTGAGTCGTAACTTGGACGGTTTTGCTCCGGCAAACAACAGAATGAGGAAGCTGGTTTGAAAAAAAAGAACAAAGTGGGGGGACGATGCTCCAAACGAGGCGATGACGTTTGATAACGTGGAAAAGACTTTTCCAGAGGGCAGTGGGAAGGACGGCAGCCGCGTTGGTGTTCTTGGCTTTGCCCGCTCACTTCTCTGCAGGTTTGTTGTTGCGGTTTCTCCCAGCAATCCTCCAGGCGTGCTGAACTCCTCCAGGCTGGATCTTTCGGCTTGAAGTGATAGGATTTTGGCAGAGCTTTCGCTTGGAGCTGGAGCAAGGCGCGCTGGAGTTGGCACATAGGACCATGTGTGCCACCCATGCCGTAATTTCCGTGGTGTGGGAGAGATATTCGTCGGGGCCGGCGTTAGGGATGGGCCCTGAGATGTTTTTCTGCTCATGGCAATGGGCGTATCTTGCCAGGCTGCCTCTTGCCTTGAGCCAGCGTGTGGATTTGTTAGCTTTCAGCAAGTTATTCCTGGTCTGTGCTGCTCCGGGGTGATGAAAAATAGGCCCTTCTGGGTATAAAAATGTTTTCGTTTTAGAGTGTTTGGAAAGCGGCGCCAGGGATGACAAAAGCAAACACCCACCCCAAGCAAAGGAACCCTCCAGTGCCATCTCTGGAGTGTTTGAGACCTGGGCTGTGCTGAGAGCGGTGTGTTGGCATGAACCCATGGAGGAACATGGGCTGGAGGAGCTCTGGCTACCAGCGACCCTGAGCACAGCCGCGTGGGTTGGGGTGCAGCCCATGTAACACCTCACTGAGGATAAACTGTGCTTATTTGGTACCCAGGGATCAGAGAATCACAGAAAGGTGCAGGTTGGAAGGGACCTTAAAGATCACACATTTACACCACCCTGCCATGGGCAGGGACACCTTCCACTGGACCAGGTTACTCCAACCTGGCCTTGGGCACTTCCAGGGATGTGCAGTTGTTGGACCAAGCAACAGAAGAGCAACCAGGCTGGTGAAGGGACTTGAGTACAAGTCCTATGAGGAGAGGCTGAAGGAGCTGGGGTTGTTTAGCTTGGAGAAGAGAAGGCTCAGGGGAGACCTCATCGCTCTCTACAACTCCCTGACAGGAGGGTGTAGCCAGGTGGGGGTTGGTCTCTTCTCCCAGGAACCAGCAGGAAGACAAGAGGGCTCGGCCTTAAGCTGTGCCAGGGGAGGTTTAGGTTGGATATTAGAAAGAAATTCTTTCCAGAGAGGGTAATCAGCCATTGGAATGGGCTGCCCAGGGAAGTGGTGGATTCTCCATCCCTGGAGGTGTTTAAGATGAGGCTGGACGTGGCACTGAGTGCCATAGTCTGGTAACCGCGGTGGTGTTGGATCAAGGGTTGGACTTGATGATCTCAGAGGTCCTTTCCAACCTGTCTGATTCCATGATTCTCTGATTCTAAGCGACATGTCTCTGTCTGGAGGGTTTAGAAAGACAAAGCTCCTATAACTCACCTTATCTTGCTGTCCCACGCCTGTAAACGCCTCTTCAGTCCCCCCCTGCCTCAGTTTACCCTCTTCTCCCACAAATTAGACAAACCCCGCCCCAATAAAACCCTCCTATTGACTTCACCGGGGGTGTTTTGAGACTTAATTAACAGTCTGCAGAATGCACTGAGATCATGGGATGAAAGCAGCTATAGATATGCAAAGCAGCATCATTATGCAAAGATAAAATTTAGAACCTTTGTAAAATAAGTGTTGAAATGAATGTACGGCAGCGTGTGCCTGGCTCTGCTCAGCTCTGGGCCCTCCTGTTTGTTCACCTGATAATCCCAAGGGAAACAGGACGAAAATGAGATTTATGGGAGAAGTGTGAAAATGCAGAGGCAAGGTTTTAAAATCAGATTAACGATGAAAAAAGAAAAAAAAAAAAAAAAAAAGAAGCAGCTGTGAAAGAAAAGAAAGAACTTTTTCCTCCTTATCTCTTGGAGGTCCATAAACTCCTGGGTGCACACTATGAGCTGCAAGCGAAGGGAGAGCCAGAATCAGGTTTCAAATTACTCATGCTTTATTTATTGTATTTAATTTTTCACACTGGGGAAAAAAAAAAAAAGTGGGGGGAATGAGGAATGAATTTCAGGTATAATTTAAAAAGAAAAATGCCTGAGAAGGGACACACTCCATCAACTAATTAAACATGTAACAGAGGTGCAATATTCCCAATTAACTACAAAGTTGTGCTTCCACTTCTAATTGCTGACAGTTTCTTTTGGTGCCTGTGTGCAGATTAATTGTCTTCAATGGGAAGCTGGTTGGCTTGATAATGTAATGTTTGAAGTGGAGGTGGTAATTACTTTGATTACGTTTGTGGGGTTTTTTTTCCAAATGGCAGCTGGAGGTTGGGGCTGAGGTTGGGAGTAACAGCTAAAAAAAAAAAAATGAGAGAGGGGGGGAAAAAAGTGAAGTTTATCTTAGAAGTTTAAACCTGGCAGAGCAAAACTCAGGGCATTGGACTAGATGACTTTTGAAGGTCCCTTCCAACCCAAGGTATTCTGTGGTAGCTGCTTCGTTCAGACACAGTGAAGACAGTGAAGGCAGAGGGAATGTGTGGACAAAAGGAGGGCAGTGGAGCTGGGGAAGGCTCTGGAGCACAAGTCTGATGAGGAGCAGCTGAGGGAGCCGGGGTGGTTCAGCCTGGAGAAAAGGAGGGTCGGGGGGGCCTTCTTGCTCTCCAGCTCTCTGACAGGAGGGGGAGCCAAGTGGAGGTTGATCTGTTCTCCCAGGTAACACGGTGACAGGACCAGAGGAAGTGGCTTCCAGTTGCGCCAGGGGAGGTTTAGATTGGATATTATGGAAAATTCCTTCACCCAAAGGGTTGTCAAGCTCTGGCACAGCTGCCCGGGGCAGTGGAGGAGTCACCACCCCCGGAAGAATTTAGCAGCCGTGTAGATGTGAGGCTTGGGGATGTGGTTTAGTGGTGGGCTTGGCAGCGCTGGGGGAACGGTTGGGCTCAGTGACCTTAGGGGGCTTTTCCCACCTCAACGATTCTGTGACAAGCTGAGAAGGGCAGGCAGGGGGCAGGCAGGGAGCAGGCAGAGGTGCAGGCAGAGGTGTGGAGGTGCAGAGGCGTCCCCGGCGCTGTCTCCGGCAGGAGCCGTGTGTGATGGATGGGGCGGTTCGGCAGCCGCAGATGTTCCCTCC
This sequence comes from Oxyruncus cristatus, assembly GCA_013399855.1. Lineage (NCBI taxonomy): Eukaryota > Metazoa > Chordata > Aves > Passeriformes > Cotingidae > Oxyruncus > Oxyruncus cristatus. The sequence goes on from VXAY01004187.1 coordinate 211,791, forward strand.
GTGCTCCTCCCCGGAGCCCGGCAGCCGGCTCCTTCCCAGGCATCCCGCCTGTCGCTTGGGCCACTCTTTGGATTTCATCTTTTTTCCACTGGCGTGGGAAAGACCACGAGCAGGAGCTGAGCTTGCAGTTCAAACCCTGGCTCCCCATCTCCCCTCTCTGCTCTTGGCAGCTGAGAGGTCTCCTCGCTGGAGCCGAGGGATTCCCGGCCTTTTATCCTCTCCTAGCTGTCAGCTCTCTGGTATGAGATGAAGTCAGCTCCTTCCTTCCTCCTGCCCAGTCCTGCCATTCACGGCAGCCCACCGAAGCCCCCCCCTCTCCCAGGCTCTGTCCTGCTGGAGAGCATTCCCTGCCTTCCCTCCCCGCTGCTCTCTGTCCCTTTATCTTTGCCTTCTCTCTGCTTTTCCAGCTCTGGAGCCATTAGCAGAGCTGAGCCGGGGCCAGGAGGAGCATGTGCAGGAATTGGATAAGGAACAGGATCCACTGGCCTGTGAGAAAACTTGGCCAGCTCCCGTGCCAAGGCTGTCTTCATTAGAGCAGTGCCAGCGTGTGCCAGGCGGAATGGGCAGCAGGGCAGCACCTGGGCCCCGGTCCCTCTGGCCACACAGCCTCTCCCTCCCTTCCTGCACATCCCTCTGCCGCCTCCTCTCCCCCCTGGGTCTCTTCAGTTTGCCTTGGCCAGCTGTGTGTGCAGAGGGCAGGGACCCAACCAAGCCAGGAGGCTTTTTGCTCGACGGGGAGATTGCCCGCTCATCACAGAATATCATGAGCTGGAAAGGACCCACAAGAACCATTGACTCCAACTCCAGGCCCTGCCCAGGACACCCCAACAATCCCACCCTGTCCCTGAGAGCACTGTCCAAACATTCCTTGAGCTCTGGCAGCCTTGGGGCCGTAGAATCACAGAATCAGAGAATCAGAGGGGTTGGAAAGGACCTCTGAGATCATCAAGTCCAACCCTTGATCCAACACCACCGCGGTTCCCGGACTATGGCACTCAGTGCCACGTCCAGCCTCATCTTAGAAACCTCCAGGGACGGAGAATCCACCATCATGATTAAATCGGGAGGCAACAATCGATTTCCCGGGGGTGGAGGTTTGACAGAACCTCTCTATTTGCAATACTCTGTGAGCACCTCACACTCCAGTGAGCCCAGAGACAGTGACCGAGGCTCTGACCCTGTCAGACGATGGGAACACATGGATTAACTCGCTGGAGCAAACCAGGGGTTAACAACTGTGCTGTCCAGGAGGGAGGTTTATCCTCAGGTCTTTGAAGCTGAGGAGCGAGGGGCAACTGTGCCAGCAGTCAGAAAGGCCAGGTGCTGCCTGCTGGAGTTCCTCAGCTGCCCACAGCCCGCAGCCATGAGGTCGAAGCTCTGGGCCCTCTGGAAGAGCCTTGCAACAGCTTGTGCCTCCCAGGAAGGGAGAACAGCTCTTTGCTCCCTTTCAGATAATTAGTGCAAATGGGGAAACTGAGGCACGGGCTCTTCGTTCAGTGTTTGCCATGAAGAGCTTTCTCTGATGCCGGTTTTTTCCCCTGATTTTAACCCTTTCCCACCTTGCTTGAGCAGGAGGAGCGTGTCAGGGAGTTCTAGGCATGTTTTTTTCCCCGTGTGCCTTGTCACGACCTTCCTGCCCTTCCTCCGGGTTTGCCATGTCTTGCTGAACTCATCAACTCGCTCGGATGGGGACCGTAACCTGCGTGGGGAACCCCGACCACAGCACACCCTAAACTCAGGGAGGGTGTTTGATGAAGTGAACACTAACAAAACCCCCTCTTTCAGCAATGCACCATCACATGGCTGTTCTAAGGTCACAGTTAAGGGGGATGATTAGATTCTGTATTTGGTGGTGGTGCTCCCGTATCCCTCTGCCTGGGAAGCTGAGTTTCCGTGGTTACCAGGTCCAGGGCTCTGAGCAGTAGAAAAATTAGAATCATTATAAGAGGGGGGAAAAAAAAAAAAAAAAAGAAAAAAGAAACCAGATCAAAATGATCTGAAATAGCTCATTTTGCAAATCGGGCGCTCCCAAATTTAATAGCATCAAAAAACCCTATTGCTGAGGTGTTATCCCAGTGCCCCTTGGAGCAAGGCTGAAGTTGCAGGGAATTTCATCAAGCACTGTCGTTGGGATGGTGTTGCCAACTCAGGGCAGGGTTTCTGATCAAGGGGGAGGCTCAATCTCTTTTTTTTCTTCTTTTTATTTTCTTTTTTTCATTTTTTTTATTTTGTAGTATTTTTTTTATTCTTTTTTTGTTCATTTTATCATTTTTTTTCAATTTATCAGTCAAAGGTTGGAGTCGATGATCTTAGAGGTCTTTACCAACCTTAATGATTCTATGATCTACTTCTTAAGGGGAAGCTCTTCTGTAGGAAAATTGGGAAAACTGAAAAGGAAATAAGGAAAGTGTGCCTGCAGCATTTCCAGCCTGCCCAGATGAGCCAGGGCCAGTGCAGTGGGACCTGGGTCATGATGTCTGATTAACCCAGCTCACAGCACAGATTCAGCCCCTGGAATAGCCCCTGGATTCCCAGGCATGGTGGGATCCCTCCATCCCAGCTCTCTCCCTTGCAGGAGCAGTTTTAGCCTCCAAGGGAGTCCCTGGCACAGCTTTGCAAAATTCCCTGTCTGAACTCCAAACTGCAGCAAACCCCAAATCTCTTCCCTGTGGGCCCCAATTCCATCATCTTGGGAGGGAGGGGATGCAGGAGGCTGTGCTTGGCCCTCCTCCTCTCCCCCATCTTCATGGCACAGGGGAAGGAGGGGGAGTTCTCATTCTCACACAGATGGGAGGGTTTTGGGGGGGATTTTGGGGAGAGGCCAGTGAAATCTGGAGCAGGACTTCTACAAGGACGTGGAGTGACAGGACAAAGGGGAATGGTTTCGCACGGGGAGGGCAGGGTTAGATGGGATATTGGGAAGAAATTCTTCCCTGGGAGGGTGATGAAGCCCTGGCACAGGCTGCCCAGAGAAGCTGTGTCTACCCCATCCCTGGAAGTCTCCAAGGCCAGGTTGGAGCAACCTGGAATAGTGGGAGGTGTCCCTTCCCTGGATGGGTTTAGGGTCCCTTCCAACCCCAACCATTCTGCGATTTCACATGGGGTGGATTTAGACCCCTCAGCTCTGCTAAAGCCCAGTCTCTGGGAGGAGGAGCTGCCTGGGTGTGGGGAGAAGCTGCAGCCCCTCCACCTCCAGAGATCAGCCCCTCCTCAAGGAGCCCTTGAAGGAGTCGCTGTTGCTTCTGCCAGGAGCAGCTCGGGGCTGTGTGAGGGGCAAAGTAGCCCCCCAGGGCTGAGCCTGGCAGAGAGAAAAGAGCTTTAGTTTAGCAGGCAGGACACAGGAACTGCCTGTCCTGTGGCCCTGGGCCTGCCAACGCAGCAGGCGTGGGATGGGAGGTACCAGGGCCAGCCCTGTGCCCTCTCTGACTCGGGGGTGACATCTCTAGGCGAGAGCTCTGCAGCTCCTCAGCCATTGCCATGGTTTCCTGGAGCATCCTCTCGTGCTGCTCTGAGAGCTGGAGAAAAGGGATCTTCTCACTACAGGAGCCCTGCTTGGTGTTTTTCTCCTCTTCTGTTCGGAAGCAGGAAAAAAAAAAAAAAAAGAGACTTTTTTATTATTATTTTGTGTGACATCTGTAGTCATGAATTGGGCCTATAAAACACTGTGTAGGAGACTGTTCCTCCTTCACTTGATCTCCTTTCATTCCCAAGAACATTTTTCTCATCAAAGCTTGCAGATTTCAGACACGCCATAAGATATTTTTAATCATCTTCTGTCACGAAGTTTCCAAGTTAAAGGAGCCTGTGCCATGCAGAGAAAAGTCTATTTATTCTCCCTTGTTTAAAATACCCTGGCAGTCATTTTAATTACAATGCCTTTTCCCTACCCCTCTTGGGATGCACAAATGTATTTACACAATTTACAGCTGAAGTGGTTTCCTTCTCCCATCCCCTCACGCCTTCCCCGTCACCTCCCTCTTCCCCCCATGTGTGTAACGTGCACAGTTTCAAATATCACAACTTGGCAAATAAATATTACAAGATTCAATAAGAGGGAGCTGCATTTGCAAGTCTGAGGCTAATTTAATAAATGATGGCAGGAGCTTTAAAACATGTCTCCTATTTAAAGAGCACAACACCGATCTCTGGAAGGAGCTGTGAAGTGGGCTAAATCTTTTAAGGGCTTTAAATGAATCCTTTTCATCTAAAGCTTGGAAAATTAAGAGTCTCCCAAGCTCGTTTTTGTGCAGCTTCGTCAGAGCAGACGTAAAGCAAACCTGCGCCTGGCACCGGGCTCAGCGTGGGACACCGAGTGACGTCTTCAGATCCAGCCTTTGCAGGGGAAGAGGAAGTAAAATTTGGGTGGAAGAAGATGTAAACACCCTTTGTATTTATAGGAGAAGGGAGGTTGAAGGATGCCTTGTGCTGACGCGGAGCCTCGAGCGCCCGTGTGGGCTGGTTTGGAGATGCTGCCGTACGGTCCAGCCACAATGATGTTTGGTCCCAGTTTGTAGGGGCAGCTGGGACCAGTTGTTGTGGAAAACGGTCTCGTGTGTGGTAGAACCCAATGCAGAGGTCAGGGCTTGGCTCAGTCTCCCCATCCCCTCACCATTTCCAAATCCCCCACGTCGCTGTCTGCGCCTCCTTAATCTTCTCTGTCTGCTTGTTCTCCCACAGCTCTTCCAGCCTGGAGGACCCTCGACCTCCTTCCCTCCCTCCCTCCTTCCCTCCCTCTCTTCTTCTCTCCGTGCAGAAACACAGCTTTAGAAGATTATAATGGACCCTTCTGGCCTTGAACTCTATTAAATCAGTGTAAGCAGGAGATGGCTTCGGCAGGCTGGATTGGGTTGGATTACACCTCTTCAGATCTTCTGCTTGTGAGATGTTTCAAAGATCCCCTTTAACCAGAGCTTGCTTCCTCTGGAAGCCTGAATTGGTCCAGTTAGGATCTTGACTGGCTTTAATCAGAGGTAACTAGATCTCAGCAGCAGGGAAATAAGCAAAAATATTGAACCAAGTTGGTATTTTTACATCTCCCTTTGCTTTACAGCAGCAAGTTGTATTGCAGCGGGGGAAATGGAAGCACAAAGAAACAAGATGCCTTGAAAAGGGTCCCTGGGGGTTAATCAGGGAACAAGGACAGCAGTGCAGGGCCTCCTGGCAGCTTCCAGCCTGCCAGCACTTGGTATAGATGGGCACACGCCTGTAAAAGTGGGTGTCACCAGATCATCCAGCGCTGTGCCCAGGAGGATTGACCTCTCCCTGTTGACGTTCCTGCTGGGGAGCACCTTGCTCTGGTCTGGAAATGACTTGTCCGATTATTCCCACCTGCTGTGCAGAAGGGATGTTCCCCAGCAGTGACCCCAAGAGACCCCAGTCCTGCTGGGCAGATTCACACAGAGAAGGAGACAGGAGAAGGGGCAGCACCGCCGGGTGAGTGCAGGGAGCCAACGGTGTTTTGAGGCTGAGAGTTCACCTTTAGCCGTTAACCCTTCTGGGGCTGTGGGGGGAGGTCATTGCCTGCCTCAGTTTCCCCACCTTGGTTTCACGGGGCTGTGAGGTTTCCACTCTTTCCTAGAAGGCATTGAAGGGCTCAGCACACACCCCAAGCCCTGACTACACCCACGGAGAGGGAGCTGAAGGAGGTGAGCAAAGGTCTCATTCTGCTGTGGCTGTGAAGAGTTGAGTATCTAAACTGCCTGATGGGAAGTCGTAGCTGGTGTTGTACTTGTTCCCCAACTATATTATATACATTTTTGTACTTTATTAATGTTTGTACAGCATTGATTAAGGAACAGGGCTGGAGCCAGCCCTGAAGGTCAGTTATGGTGGCTCACAATCCACCACACGTGTTTCTCCGAGCTGGAGGATGAAGTTTCCTGGTGTGATGTCCTCAATGAGGATCCCAATGTCTTTGGGTGATGCCGAAGCTCATCCTGGGACCCTGAGCCGGGTCTGTCCATGCAGGAGGAAGCAAAGCAGCTCCCAGTGACAGGGAGGACACAGAAGGCTTTAAATCTTAAAGCCAAACACCTGTTATTGGGGTGATTCTTTGAAAAGCCTCGTGGGCCTCAACAGCTCTCCACCATTCCAAGGTGTCCCAAGGGCCACCACTTCACCCTCTCTTCCTCCTGGGAAGTCCCTTTCCTCTCTTAATGCCAGCAGAGTTCCTAAACACATCCCATCATGCTTGGTTTCCAAGCCAGTCTCTTCTCTCAGCGGTTGTAATGAAATCAAAGCTCTGGTTTGAGAAACTGCAGCTTGAAGGGGGGGGGGGCAGGTAAGAGAGAACAGAAAATAAACATAAATCCTTCTTCTGTGGTCTCTTATCCACAGTGACAGCCACAAGAAAAAATTTCTTTATGGCTCCAGTCACGTCACACCTCAGCATGATCCATGTACCACGGGAAGATGCACCACGTGATGGTTTGGAAATGGCAGATTCTCTCAAACTTTTTAGGGTGGTGAGCAAAAAGGAAATGGGAAAAAGAGTCAGAAAAGTCCCCAAAAGGTTGATATCATTCCCTTGAAGAGAGAAGGCATCAGAGAGTCGAGAATGGCCTGTTTTGGACATGGTCAGGATGCTGAGGAGCTCATGAGGCTCCATCCTGAGACAGGCAATCCCCCTTGGCCGTTGTCACAAACCAAACTTCACGTCTGGAGGAAATACCCACAATTACTATATTTTCCCCATTCTCCTACAAGTTCACACCTCTGGAAACCCTTCAATACACCAGGTGAGGTGGGGGGAAGGTCTCCAGCAAAGCCAAGTTGCTTTGTTACAGTGCATGAGTCGTTGCTGCTGATTAGTAACATCTACTCAGGGGCTGCAACTCCACAGGACTGGGAGAAGTTTGCAGGCACTGGTTGAGCTGGTGTTTGTGGAGAAGTTGAAGAAACCCTCCTGGGATGGCTGCTGACCAGAGGTGAGGAATGAACTATTTCTTTGCTCGAGTTTGAAAATTAAAATGACACCGCTGGGAAAGAAAATAATAGTTGAGAGAGAGAGCTCGTAAGGAAAAGCAAATCAAAGTACACTAAGGATCTGTCAGTAAAGAAGCTCTTTCATGCCATGTTTTAAAATATATTTCTTTTTTTTGAATTATACTTGGTATTTTTCATTATATAAGATGAGGCATAGGAGCCCCAGCAGCACGTGGTCTGGTGGGATGTCTGAGATAATAACTGAGTATTTTCCTGCTGCTAAGGGTCAGGCAGGAACCAAAATTTCAGCCATTACCTCCAGTGTTTCACAGGTATTTGAATGAAATTAATGTTAATCAAAGAGATTGTAACAGCTTGTACAAAAATCAGGTTTTCTGGAAGGGCTGTGCTGATTTTGGGGGTATTATTGGTGTGATGGTGAGGAGGGTGCAATCTGCTTGTTAATCATGAGTTTTGCAGCCTGGTTTAGGTAAGAGCTGCTCTGAGTGGGAATTCATGGAAGAACATTGGGATCTTTGCTTCTGTGCTCTACAAATGGGACAGAAAGTGATATTTGCCTTGTAAAGGAGTCATGAATGGTTGTTCCCCTCTTTGTGGCTGGTTGGGATTTTTCTTACAAGGGGGAAATTTTATTGGAGGTGGGTTTTTGCTGCACGAAAGTGTCTGTTTTCATAAATCCTTGAAGAGTTTGGGTTGGAAGGGACTTCCAAGAACCATCCCTGCACTGAGCAGGGACAATGCCTGCTGGTTAATGTTGATCATTAACCAAACAAGGAGGGGGATCTTGTGGAGATGTTTTTCTTTTATGGAGTTCGCTGTAGTGTTTTGGTGGCTCTTTTTTCACCTCATGACCACGAGGTGGGGGAGCCCCCAGTGAAAAGCCTGAGGGGCTGAGCCCAAGATGGATGTTTTAATATAATCCTGTGTCACATGAACTTTTAAGAGGCTTTGGTCCGTAGAGGGAAACAAATACTGCAATGGTGAGAGGTTCTGGGAACCAGCCCCACTCCCTGGAGCTGCTCTGATGGTCGAGGGCCAAAGGCAGATGCCACATTTGTGATGTTCTTGGATCAAATTTCCAAGGGGGCTTTTTCCCACCGTGTCATTTTCTGCACCCTCCCCAGAAAGCAAAATGCCACTTTCTGCTCAGCAAAGCCCAGTGATAAAAAAAACCCCTTGGTTTTGCTGCTGAGGTTTGGTGCAGCCAGTACCAAACAGCCTGGGGAGCTCAGCTCCCTCCACTCCTGCTGGGTCTCCCATCACACACCAACACAGAAATTGGAGCAGCCCCAGCTCCGTCCCTGGATTCTCACTTGATGCTGGCCAGGGCAAAGCCTAGTGGACATCATCTGCAGGAAACCTGCTGCTTAGGGAAACATTTCTCTCCTAAGTCAAAGAGATGGGACTGGAACAGTTCCCAGTCGCTCACAGTTGCCAGCACAGAGTCCTGGGGGCGAGAGGTGCGGGGTGGCTCTTGCCAGGCTCCCACAGGAGATGGTTGTGGAGCAGCAAAGGCTACTGGCTCCTTGGGGGAATCCCAAAGGATTGGAAATCTGCTTCCAAGCCCTGCTCCTGCTCTGTAGTAGAGCTCGACAGAACTGACAGGGAAGGGAGTCCCTTGGGAAAAAACATCCAGGCGCGGCTGGATGAGGACGCTCTACAGAAAGATTTGAGGGAACGTTCCTCCCCTCGTGGAGCCCCTGCCGTTATCACCTCCCGCTGCAGTCTGGCAGCTCCTCTGTTTGCTGTGCCTGCTGCTGTGGCTTTCTCACATCTCTAATCTGATTTAGATAATAACCCCAGTCGGTGTGAGGAGCTGTGCCTCGTGCGGGGATTCGCCCGCTCCAGATCCACTCCCTGATAGCTTGGGAGCCGGTGGAGAGAGGCAGATCCTCCTCTCCCCCGTGTTCTGAGGCAGGAGAGGTTGGCTCTGAGCCCCTTCAAAGTGTTTTTTCCATGCTCTGTGTAGTGAAAGAGAGACCAGGGCTGGCAGGAGGCTGGTGATAGCAACAGACTGTTAATGCTCCCTGGATGCATCCAGTAAATACATCTATTTTGTGTGGGCAAAGTCACGCGTTGCCCACCGCTGCTCCAAGGGCTGGTGGCACCATCCTGATCCTGGTTGCTCCGTGCCTTTGCTAGGGTGAATTTGGGATTTTTTGAACATGCCTAGTCCCCCCCAGTCAGAAGCTTTGCCGGGGAAGAATGTGGGGACCTCGCCTGTCTGTGGGATTTCTCCCCCAAGGGTGTCAGACTTTCTGTGCAACCACAGTGGGACTCACCTCCACGGACCATCTGCTTTCCAGGCTTGCTGCATTGCATTTGGTGCTAGATGTTTCCCTGATGGGAAAGTCTTGGCCAGGAATAGAACAGCCTTTCCCCGAGGCTCCCTGTGGTCGGGGCCGCCTCATCAATACAGAGAGTGTCAATCCCTGAGTGTTGCAAGGATCCCTGAAGAAATTCAGGTGTTTTTTTTTTCCCCTCTGTTCTTTCACTTCATTTTGTGAAGTTCATCAGGCTGGGTTTGTGAGATACCAGCACTCGTGGGAGCAAACCTGAGCCCCACCAAACTCATTGAACGTGTGAGCAGTAGAGTTGTGATCCCTTGTTCTGAGATGCAGGGCTGTGTGGGATGAGGCTGCAGTCCACGTGCTGCCAAAGCTGTTGTGGCAGTGTTCAGCTTCCCAGCCATGCCACGGGGAAGGGATGGGGCTGGAGAAGCCCACCTCGAGCAGGGCAGCAGCCCCTGCCCACCAGCAGTAAAATCAAGCGTGTTCAGCCCAGGGGATCCATGTGTTGAGCAGAGATTGAAAGCCCAATCAGCATCTTTTCATCTGCTCCCTGATAAGCACCACGACTCCATGACCTGGCCAGTTGTGCTGCATCTCCTCCCAGCCCTCTCTCCTCCACCTCTTCCCAATGCCTTGTGTGGGCTGTTGATATATTTTTATTGATCTCTTTTATGTAAAGCTCAACCCTGCCGTTCACTCCTGAGTAATAACCAGGGCTCTTTGTTCCGTGGCACAATAAAGTGTCCCTGGACAGCCCCGGGGACACCGGGAGATGTTTTAAAAGGTTAATGTCTCTGTTAGATTACAAATCGCTCCGAAGCGTCTGCTGTCACTCACAGGAGGTTGGATATAATCATCTGGATCCTTTAACTATTAACTGAGCCTGACCTAGAGGCACTTCCAGCCATGGGAAGACGCTGTGTTGGTGCTGCTGCCTCTGGCTACCAAGGGAAGGATGGTCTGGTCACCTGAGCATCTGAGCAAGGCAGGTTTTGCTGTGCTGCATCTCCCAGGGCCGCTCCCCTCGCTGGTATCACGTCTGAGACCATCACAGGGTTCTCATCAAGGTTTGAAAAGGCACTCGAGGGCTCCTCAGGTGCTGGAATGTTGCGGTGGGATCCTGAAGGCTCTGGGGGTGTGCTCCAACATCCCATCGTTGCGTGGGGACAACGTGTGTGCTGCGTGTGGGACGCAGAGTGTGCCTGCCACGCACATCTCTGGCACAGCCACATACCGTGGCCATGACTGCTGGTTCTGGTTGAGCACCCTGAGTGTGGGCAAGGATCTTCCCTCCTCCCTGATCGTCCCAATCAGGGAGGGAGTGGCAGGCCAGGGAATCAACTCGCAGGAGGGACACCCGGCTCTTTGCATCGCCAGCTCTCCAGCAGTTGGGATTCCAGCCCTGAATCTGAAATATCGGTGCTACAAGGATTAAAAAAAAAAAAAGAAAAAAAAAATCCAACTAGACACAGCTCATGACTTTGGCTTGTTTGGGTAAACAGCTGGACTGGGCTCTAACTTGACGGTGAGAAACAAATCTGCTGCCTCCTTTCACCCCTTCCCCCAGCGCCCCCCGTGTGTGCTCCCACCAAGGCCGTGATGGGACCAGCCTTGCTGGCGTTTCGTGTGGTCACATATTTTGTGTGTGTGTTGTACTCTTGAGGTTGAGTTGAATCCTAATGTGCCTGTCTTCAGGGGACAGGCAGGCAGCTGCTTTTATGAGTTAACAGTCGGGTTTGAAATAACTGGAATCTGTTCTCTGTGTGAGCAGGGGCTCTGCCTCCCAAAAACAGCCTTGCAGGGAGGTGTGCGCTCAGGGTTCGCTCCCCTGGGACGCCTCATCCCTCACGGCTGTGCTGCCTGGGTGGGATGAGTTTCCTTCAGCAGCTCAGGAAACCCAGGGCACCCTCAGGTCTGTACAAGTCCTGCAGAATCCCATGGACTTTCTTGTGAGCCCAGTGTGGCATTGCCAAGGTGGCTGCTTGGTACCCACCTCTCTGCGTCCGCCATTTGGTCTTTGAAGCACTTTTCCTGGCCAACACCAGCATCCTCTGCCCTGGGAACGGATGCAGGGAGCAAACTGGAGGCGACCTCTATGTGCGACTCGGATCTATTCACTCTTAGGTGAAAGCAAATTGGTGTCAGAGCTCCCGAGCCGGGTCCAGCTATGCAAGAGATGTCTGAATCCTGACAAGGGGCTTCCCGCTGGGAGTGGGACCCCATGTCCCAGCCACCGAGCCTCAGAACCAACTGCCAGCCCGGCTCCCTCCCCCTCTCTCATTTGTTGGATGTGCGAGGTGGTGGATTTTTCTCTTTTTTCCCGGATGCACCCAGCACAGCGGTCTCTGCACGACACCAAATTAATTAATGTTGGGCAGGCAGAATGCAATTAACTACCCTGGACCCTGGCCAAGGCAGGGGCAGCATTCCCTGCTCCTGCGAGAAACAACCCAGGAGCTTTCCAGGGCGGGACCTTGCTCTCGCTGCGCTGCTCAAGGGCAAGAGGCTTGGACGTGCCTCTGGAAATGCCTCCTCCGGGCCCCTTTACTACCCTGCAACCGCACTCGGATCCCATTCCACGTGTGATCCCGTCGCTGCCTCGTCCCTCAGCCAGCCCAGGGAGGTGGCAGGCAGAGGGAGACAGCATCTGCAGGAGGTTGCAGCACAGTTGGCAAAATCCTGGGCAGAAGTAATCAAGCCATGGTAGCGTTTCAAGGACCAACTGGCTGGATTTTATTTATTGCTGCCACTCACCGAGAAAATGGACTCGGGAGGAGATTCCTGGGCTGCGGCTGCTGCGCGAGACAGGCAGCTCCTGTTAAATAGAGCATCGCCTGACAGAGCTGTGATTGAGCTGGGGCTGTTTAGAGGGGTTTAGAGGCCGCCAATGCAGAGCATCTGCAGGCAAAATGGGCAGCTTTGGCAGGTCGGCCACTTTGAAAGTCAACTAAACTAAAAAAAAAAAAAAAAGTAAAAATAACTAAAAAAAAGCTTGTGCAGAAACACACGGCGGCTGAGGAGGGGGCTGCAGCAGGGAACTGATGGATTTGGGGGTTCAGCTGAACCCCGCTGCCTGTCCATTGCCCTGCAGTCACAGCCCAGCCATGTGCTGGGCCGTGTCATGCATCACCTCCTCTTCCTTCAGCCTCTCTCTTTTCCTTGTTGTCCATCTGTCCCTCTGGATGTGTGTAACAGCTTTGCACCCGGGATGTGTGTGCTGCTGCCTGAACCCTTTTTGCTCTGTGCCGGAGTGAGGTTAAAGCCCAGGTGACCTCGAATGGCAAACAGGGCCATAAATCCACACGGTGCTTGGGGTACCCACAAACACAGGGCAGTGCTTGGCAGGGCATGTCACCAATGTGCCACTAGTGGGACCATCTTCCCTTTCCACAGTGCCCCAAGTAAGTGGGGTGAGTAATAGAGATGGATCTTAGTTCCCAGCCTGGATAAAAGCACTGTGCACCCCAAAGGAGCAAAACAAGATACCTCTGCTCAGCTCCATGCCTGGGCCAGGTCTGCCATCAGCCCAGTGTCTCCTTTGGGTGATCCAAATCCCTGAGCTGTACAAGATCTGTGGCACTTGGCTTCATCGGGATGTCAGTATTTCACGGGCTGGTGAGTCCCCAGGAGCAGCCCTGCACTTCAAACATTATCTTCCTCCTCCGAAGGGTGATTTAGAAGTGCAAGAATCCAGATTAAAATGTCAAATACATCTTTCTTTGTTACTCTGGTTAAATGCTTTACTCCACTGAGGCCGACCTGTCTCTCATCTCAGGTGTTGATTGTGAACTCCTTTATACCCAGCCCTGGTGCAGTGGGTCAGGTTCTTACATGTTTTCAAGATAAAACATTTTGATTTACCAAAAATGTTGGGTCTGCACCTATTTCAGCCAAGGCTGCCTTCCCACAGCATCAGTACCTCAGCCAGCAGCCACCTGGTTTCCCCCCCATGGGTAGTTTTTCTCCATCCATGGCATGGGGAGCTGCAGGAAACCGTTCTCTTGCATCTTGGCCAAAATTTCATCTTTGAGAAGCTATAGATAGCAAGGGTTGGACCGGATTTTTAAAGCATCATATTTCTGGGAATATTCCCATCAAAGAGTTTATTGGCAAGGTAAGCTGGGCCAGGAGTCTCTGCTTGGTGACAGTTTATGTGTGTTCAGGCTCCTGTGATAGCCAGAGTCCTCCAGACAGCTGCAGTGGACGTGCAGGGAGGTTTTTCTTAAAATCCCCATGATTTTAGACACTAAAAAGAGTACTTGTGGGATCAGATTTCCCCAGAGGAAGGCACACGTGGAGCCCCAGTCCTCACAAGGCACAGGGGGAAGAGCTGGCGTAAATCATGATGTCTCCCCTTCCTCTCACATGGCTACCAAACTTCCAGAGATGGTGGGAGCATCTGTGTCCCAAAGGAAACATAATATAAATGGGACATGGCTCAGCTCTCCTCCACCCCCATCAGGCTCTCCTGGCAGGGTAGGGAACCCCAAGACCCCACAAATGGGTCCCCTCAACCCTTGGAAACAAGGACACACAGGTTTGCCTTGGGAAGCCCAAGCTTGTGCCTGGTGCCAGAGAAATTTTTTATGTGCTGTTCTTCCCCAACACGACACAAGATTAATTACAGCCATAAAAACATTAGGAGCTTTCTAAATATTTTATGTGAATAAGCACACACAATATGAAGGTTTTACTTGTTGCATTTTCGCAAAGGACATTTTGTTTGTAATAACGAGGGAACCTGACAGGTGATTTTATTTTTAGTGCTTCTGTCTGCTCTGAAGGACTCCAAACACAGAGAGGAGACAAGGGCAATGCAAACCATGCTCAGAGTCCCAGGGAAGGGATATAGAGCTAATGAGGAGGGGATTAAAAGAAAAGAACCACAAATTTCAACCCCAAACCTCATTGCAGTTGCCCTTGGGAAGCTACCTCCCATCCCTTGCTGCAGAGGAGATCTGGCCCTTGTTTATCTGTGACTGGGAGCACTGGTGGGGTGGGAAGCAGCTCACAGGCAGGGGAGGCTCAACAACTGATGATTCAGACATTTCCACCACGGTTGTAGCAGGGGCTGCATGTGCCAGCAAGGACGGTTTGTGCTGGGCCAGTTTGTGCTGAGGATGTTTCACCTGCTCACTGCTCCCAGCTGTTTTGTGATCTGTAAACACCAGAGGCCATGCCAGCACTGGAGGGCAGATGTTTGGCCCCTATTTGGGTCGCTGGAATTCAAGAGGAGCCCTGTGTGTCAGTGGGTTTTCTGTCCATTTTAGCGTCCGTCTGCTGCTGGGAACTGGAAATCAGAAGGCGCTCATCAGGTTTTTCCTAGGGTGAGTTAGCAGCTAAATCAGCCTCTCAATCATGGAAAAAATGTTGGGGGATGCTTGTTGTTTCATCCATCACTGCCACCCTCAGAAGGGGCCCATGCTCAGCACTGCCAGGATGGGAACATCCCGACCCCTGGTGCCGCAGGAGGGGGTTTTGCAAAGCTGGCTGTGATGGCTTTGTGCCAGCAGCAGATCCCTGGTGAGGCACCAAGGGAAGCCTCAAAGCTTTCTTAAGCAGCCAGGCAGCGTTTGAGGATTTGACTTGTCATCTCTGTGTTTGAGAGCCTGGATCTTGCTCACTGTTGTCTGGGGAGACAGGACTTCACAAGCAGCTCCTGAAGCCGGATCTGGTCCAGCCAGGTAGGGCTCATTTGCTGCCTGGGTTGCTCAGGAATCTGCCTACATCTTCCTCCTTGTTCATGCCTGGCTGCAATCCCAGGCAGAGCAGACTTGGACACCCGGCAATTACAACAGAGAGCGCTTCTCTCCTCACTCTTCCTGGCTCTCTCCAGCGATCCCTACTGCTGCAGCACAAGGCAAGAAGCCATTAACAATTGGGTCTTTATGTGTCTCATTCTCGGTTTAAATATTGAAGAGGCTTCGAAACACCTCTTCATCCTGGCAGTTGACCTGAAATGGTGTCTGTTACGTGGTGCAGCTGTTGCTTTCCCTGGAAGCTGCCGTGGTTCCTGATTGCGGAGCGAGGACACACTCCCGAGCCGTGACACACAGCAGGACTTGGGCTTTGTGCTGAATATTTCATGCAGACACATGCAGACACATGCAGACAGAGGCACCAGTCTGTTTTCCATTCTGATTTTCTCTGCTTCTCGAGGTCCATGAATGATGCATATTGTTTAAGCTTCCCAGTTTTGGAGGGGGGAAGAGTGACAAATGCCTTCGCTGCCGCTTGCCTGAGTCTGGGGTGACATAAACCTTGTGTTTTCAGCTGCCTCTACAATATTGTAAGCAAAGCAGCCTCCTGGCTGAGCCCTGGGCAGGCCTCCTGCATCACTCCTGGCAGTCAGTGATGACACAGGGACCAGGGTGACCCTCCTGCATCACCCCTGGAAGTCAGAGATGGAGGGACACCAGCACCAGGGTGGCCCAGTATGGAGACAAGGCTCAGCCCCAGATCTGACACCTGCTAAATACCTGTAAACTCCAGCTAATTAGGAGCCTGTTTCAGCCTTTCCAGGGCTTTATCAGATCATAACCTGTTTTCATGTTTGTTGATCTTCACCGAGTGAAACAACAGTCTACACCTGGCAGGGAAGGGACACTGAGCTGCTGTTTCCAAAAAAACCCAGCAGACACAGGGTGCTGGCCCTGCCATGGGGAAATCCCTCAGTGCTGGGGGGGCGGGACAGGAGCTCTGTGGCCTCTTGTGGACCACCTGGAGCCTCAGATGACGTGGCTGCTTCTCCAACAGCCTCTGCTCCTTGCCCTGCCTGGACATGGGGCCCCGTGGCTCCCACGCCTGTGCTTTTTGGGCATGAAAAAGCAATTAATTAGAGCCAAGTGAGTACTAATTCGGAGATTAGTAGTGAGTGTGAAGCAGGTCCCGGGGAGGGGAATCTGGGAGTAAATTTCACTTCGGCTTTGGCACAGCTTCACTTTGGGGCCGAAAGGGGCTCGGGGGCAGAGGGGTGATGTGTTATTGTGCCTCAGTGTCTGTCCAGAGCTGAGCCAGCCCCCAGATCCCATAATTTCTATGGATGGGGACTTACAGGACAGGCAAAGACTCCATGTGTTGTCCAGACGTGAGTGATGCACCAACTGGGGGAGAAGCCTCCTGAGCAGGGACTGTGGCTCTGCAAGCCAAAGCAGTGACCAAAATGGGTCAAATGGTAACCAAATGTTTCTCTCCCACCTCTCAAAGCATCCCAACATGATTCCCCAAAGTTCTGCGCTCTTTCACATGAACCTCTCCACCTCCTCCCTGCTCTCTCACATTTTGTACCATTTCCCAGACAGGAGTCTCCACATTAACCACACATGGTTAATGGTTGGACTTGATGGTCTCAGAGGTCTTTTCCAACTTTTATGATTCTGTGATCCTACAACATTCAACCATCTCCTGTTGCTGGATCCACCCCATCCATGGGGTCCATCCCAGCTGTGTTTGGAGGACTCAGGCAGGATCCATCTCTACCAGCACGTCGGGAAGCACCAGCTCCCCACGGATTTTCTCCTGCATCCCAGTGAGATGTCTACAGATCCATAGAGAAGTTTCCTCTGGATGAAAACCCTTTGTGGCATTTCCAGCCGCTGGAAAGAGCGGATTAGAGGAATTCCTGGTGTCATTCTTGGTCACCACTCTGGGAGGGGGAGGCTTGTCCACCTGACATTCTGCTTAACAACCTCCGCGTGATTGACAGGACAAAATGAGCCGTTCCCAAAGTGAGGCGGGAATCGGTTGTCGATCAGAGCTTTTCTCTAAAGGTCAAACCAAAATGGATAATGCAAATCCCAGGGGTGTGTTTTAGAAGGGGTCACGGAAGGCAAAATCCATGGCACTGGCTGCAGAAGCGGGGAGTGAGGGATGGCTCAGCCCAGGACCACGTCCTGCCCGCAGGGATGATGAACCTCCTTGACTGTTGGGGGTGCAGTGGGTCTTTGGTGGCTTTGGAGGTGTGAACAGGCACATTCCAGCCAAGCAGGCAGCAGAGGGCAATATTTTTATTTATTTTCTTGATTCTGTAAATATTCATCCCCGTCTCCCCACTTTTACTTTAGGTAAATTAACAGAAAGCACCCCCACCACATTAATCTTTTGATCTGGAAAAGGGTTGGGAATCGGTGACTTTACATTAATTACAAAGAAAATTACAAAGGAAAATCTCAGTTCTATAGTTATATTAATTATGAAGAAAAATCTTGGTCTTAATTACTAAGAATTAATTATTATTCTTTCTTAATTACTAAGGCATTCTGAATTAATTAATGCCAGCAATCACCAAAGGGCCTTTAGAGCTGGGGAGACCAAACCATGTAAGCCCATCCCTGCACTGGGCTAATGGTTATTGGTGTCTTTTAGCAGATCAATTTTTTCTTTAAATGATTGTGCAAGTTAATAAAAAAACCTGTCAGAGTAAAAATGAAACATCTTAGCCAATATTTCTCTAAATTGTTTTGAGGGCTTTGACCTTTTTTTTTCCTTTGTCCCAATTCCAGGCTTGAAAAGATTTGCAATACCCTGACATTTTGGGCAGGAGAGGGGGTGGAAAAACCCCAAATTTGCACCTAAATTAAGGAATGAAGCAATAAAAATGTAGATTTAGTCCCCTGGACAGGCTCTGTGGTTCAGCCTTACCTCCTTTTTTCCTTAGGCCATCTCTACTGCTACGTTCTCCATAAATAATCTTCCAACTTCCTGGAGTCTTTAATACTAATTAAGTCTTTAAGTAGGCAGAATGGAGCTAAGGGAGACTTATATCACAGGTTTCTCGGTCAGTGTTGTGAGTTCTTTGCTTCTTGACTTTAAAGGATTTTCAGGGGGAGGTGTTGCAGCATTTTGTAAGGTCCAGGTTTGGAGCTTGGAGTTGTTCCTCCCTACAGCCTGTGCAATCCAGAATTACTGGCTTGGGGAAACTTCACTGCTGTTTCTCCCTATTTGAAATGATTGAATGAGTTTTTTCCTGTTTGTTTTTTGGCGTGAGGGGGGCTTCAGGGTTTTTCTGACGTCCTGGAGGAGGGTTGGAGGGCAAAAACTCATGAGTTACAGCCCTCAAACGGCTCTGGCTGCATGACCCAGTCCCGGAGGGAGAGGACAAAATGCTCTGTAAGGGGAAATCTGCCCTGTGGCAGCATCAGAGCACGTTCAGGGACTCGTGGCTGGAAAACAGCATTTCCAGTGTGTAATTATTCTGCTCAAAATGACCCTCGAGAGCTGCTGGGTGCAAACGCCTCGATGAGAGACGCCGAGTGTGTGTGTGTCTGTGTGAACAGGAGAAAGGTCCCCCAGACCTTTCCCTTTTCTTTCTCCTTGTGTGTTCAATGCCTCCAATGCTAAAAACCCTCATTAAAGTTTAATCCTCCACACAAACTCTTTACATCCATGACGTTGCCAGTCTCCCATTTGGAGTCACAGAGCTGCCATCCCGCCTGGCTGATTGGATTTGCTCCGAGCCAAACGCTGCAGCCACCACCACCTTCCCAGCAGCGTTTCTCCTTCCTTCCCCAAACAAAGCCTGTTTCAATCTGTCACAGCGAGTTTGGCTTCAGAGCTTGCCACTGTTTCCTGGAGAAGATGGTTTCTCTCTGCTTACTGGAGGGAAAAGTAGTGACAATAAGTAGTTAATTTAGAAACACCAAAGAGGCAGTGCCGGGAGAGCTTCAGAGTAACGCCTGGGGTGGTGGTTGCAGGTGTAAAGGGACAGGCTGAGCCTTCAGATCAGAGTCAGACCAAGAAATAGATGCTGACATTCCCTAACCAATGTGTAGGTTGCACCAAGTGTGCAGGAAAACATCGTTTAAAACAGACCTGGGATATGTCATTTTGGTGAGAAAAACAAAATGGAGATTTGCTCTGCACGTGTAAGAATTTCCATCCTCCTTTGAAGCCACTTCACAGGTGGATATAATTAATTTCTAGAGGAAATAATTAATTTCTAGAGGAACTTTTCACGTTTTCACGTTGGAAACGCTGGGTTTGGAAATGCTGAGGAAGAATTTTGACTCATGAAAGAGCTTTTACATGTCAAATTCTTTCTTAACCAAACTGCAACTTGCGTCTTCTGGTCAATCGGATGCAGAAAATAACCCCTCCCAGGCCTGGTTAGAGGGTAAACAACAGGTAACAGAGGTGAAGAGGGGAAGAGAAAATAACTGGCTGGCTTCATCCAAAATCCCAGGCAATCAGCACAAAGTCTCCAGTGGGCTCAAGGCCATGGCCTGGTGAGATGGAGGAGATAAATAGGACAGGCAGATCAATCGTGGGCAAGAGGAAGGAGAAAAAACGTCACAAATCCAATATTTTTTAAAAAAAAAAGAACAATGCAGAGTTAAAAGCTTTGGCTTGATGGGTTTGGCATTACAACGTCAAAAGTTTCGTCAGCACTGGGAAATATATCACATCAAGTATGATGCTCTTTGCCAAAAATAAGAAAGGGGGGGGAAAAGAGACAAAACAAACAAAAATCAGCTTTTTTTTCCTTTTTTTTTTTTTTTTTAACCCTGGGCAAAGATAAAAACCCCCAGACACAGAGACTGGTTCAATCAAAAAGCCACGTGGTGTCTGCTCCCCGAGAGACCAGGAGAGCTCAGCCCAGCTGGTAATTTGAACAGAGCAGCAGAGAAATACACAGATCTTTTAAATTCCAGGCAGGGATGCAGCACCCACCTCCCACCCTGCTCCTCCCCCATTGCCAGCACGAGCAGATCTGGTTCTCGTGGTGGAAACGGTTCCAGAGGATTTGCAAAGGATCCATTTCTCTCACATCTCACCCATCCTTCCGCTTCCCCCCAGGCTGGGAAGCTTTCCCCCGTTTTCCTCAGGTCTCCTGTGGATCTGAGCCAGCGGATTTCAGGGATGAGCTCTCAGGAGGAGGCTCAACAGTTGTGATCATGGAACCACAAAGTGTTTTTGGGTTGGAAGGGACTTTAAAGACCATCTTGTTCCACTCCCCTGCCACGGGCAGGGACACCTTCCACCAAACCTGTTTGCTCCAAGCCTTATGGTGATGGATAGCCTGGTTTTCTCTCTCTGCCTGTGCTTTCCAAAGGGAACTTCCAAAGTGGCTCAGTTAAGCTCCACGGTTGTTATTGACGTTAATGAAGGGAGAAAGTTGGCCTCCAAAGGCTCAGCTCATTTCCATGCTGGATGCTTGCATTGTTTGAATATTTTAGTATCTTCATTAAACTCCTCAAAAAATAAATAGAGACATCGAGATGGTCTCAGCTCTCGGCCAACAAACACAGGTGGCAGCAGGACGTTGGGGAAGGGAATCTCTTCTGGGCCATTCCTGCCTGGAAAATAAAGCAGCCACTCAGGTATGACAGAGGATCTGCTTGAAAACGTGGGCAATTTTAATTCGTGAGGTGACCAAGGACGCTGTTGACAACGTGCCCCGTTGGGGCTGGTGGATCCTCAGGCCCATCCCCTCCAAACCAAAGTAACCAAAGCCTTTGTCCCGAAGTTCCAAAAGGACGGGATGGGCATGAGCCTGGCAACTCTGCTAAAAGCAAGACCTGCTGAGCCGTGCACTGAGATGCCAAGCAAGGGCACAGCTTCAGCTCAGTGAGGGGCACAGGAATTAGGGAGGACAGGGAAGCAGTCTGACGCTGGCATATTTTATTTATCCAGCTGCAAAGGGATGTGTTTTCTCTCCTACTCGGGGACGGTGAAGGCTCTCCCAATTAGCTCCCAGCACGCTCACACCTCTCCCAGGAGGCTTTTGCTCAGGTTATCTGGCAGGGATTTTCTCTTTTCCAGCTTGTCTGAGGTGAAAGGTGCTGGCTTTTCTCCCGTATAATGAGCTGTTTCGTGCATGTCAGCACTGGCTCTGTATTGTGTCTCCGTTCACGCCTTCGTGGAGAATTTTGAAACGCGACGTCTCATTCCTGGTTTGGGCTTTCAAGTGTTTTTAATCCCTCTACACGCACAGTGTGCAGCAACCTTTTTAAAGGTGGGACTGGGGAAAAAAAAAGCAGATTTTCTTCGGAGAACGTATTTGCAAATGGCTTTAGTCCCCTGTCACCGTGCTGGGCCTGAACAGCAGCGTGAAAGGAGCAATTCCTGCAGCACAGGAGGGAAGGACACACAAGGCCAAAGGATGAGGGGACCTTTTCAAAGCCAGGGCCTCTGAGTCTTACAGGTATTTTTCCTTTTCTTTTTTGTTTTTTTTTTTTTAAAAGGTGCTCTGAGTACCTTTCCTTCTTTCAGGGCTGGTGCAGTATATTTGGAGTTTGGAAGGACTTGAAGGGGAGATCTGGGAAGTCGGTGGCAGAGCTGGGCGTGTTCTCCAGACCTTGGGCTGTTCGTGAAGTTCAAGCCATCTTCTGAACTGAGGAGATCATCTCTGGTAGGATCTTGGGGTGAGTGAATGGTTCCTTCTAAAGAAGCCAACACCATTTCCCTCTGCCTTTGGGGTGGGACTTAACAGAGGAAGGTTTCAAAGAATGAATTCAGCAAAACCACCCTTTGCTCTTGCTGAGTGCTACTTACAGATGAAAGCTGCAGAGTTTGTTTCTCATTATGCACTGAAAAGGAACATTCCATGGTGATGTCCACCCCAGCTGCAGCTTAGGCTCATCCCTCCTTCTCCCCACTTTGTCCGGGACAGGGAAGCCTGGAGCTGGGTAGGACGTGATGGTCACAATGCTGCATGTTCCTCTTCTTCACAGGTCTGCAGCCACTCCCATCGTTGGACGTTGTGCAGGCCAGGTCAGGTTTAAACAGAGCGAGGGATTTCTCCAGTGGGTCCAGGAAATCTCAGCTGAGCTCCCCAAGAACAACAAGCCCAAGCTGGACAGGGCTTGGAGCAACCTGGTCTAGTGGAAGGTGTCCCTGACCTTGGCAGGGGGTTGGAACAAGATGGTCTTAGAGGCCCATTCTAACCCAAAGCATTCTGTGATTCTGTGTCACCTAGGCACTGAGTGAGCCCCCCAGGCATGGCCACTTCAGGGCCATCCCCCAGGGGCTGGCCAGGACTTCTTCCATCTTTTGCAGCCTTGCTCATTCAAATGAACGCTCTTCCACCTGAACCCTTCCATATTTACACATGAAGAAGGTGCCTTAGCAGGATGCACTAGGAGGGAGGGGAAAAAAGGGCAACAAGAACTTCTTCCCTTCCTTTTCCTTCCTGATCTGCACCCATTTTATGTGGTATAAATGACTCTCAAGGATGTCACCTGAGAAGATATTGAGGAGTCCCTCACCAAGCCAGCAAGGACCTGGCTGTGTAGTCCCAGCTCTAATCACAAAGCACAGAGCCTCAGCCATTTTTATTCTAAAGAGGTGGGATTTGTGCTTGGAGTGGAGCCTGAAATCAGCCTTTTCACTGGTGTGGTGGTAGATGGTCGATGCAGATCTTTCCTGGAGTCTGCGGGAAGTGGTCCAATCTCCCGGCTCATCCCAGCACCCCAGAACGCCTTTAAAAGGCACAAGAAGTCAAACTTCGTGTTAGCAGCTCAGCTGCTTCAAATAACACAGAAGGAGATAGGGGAAGAAAATAAACAAACCCAGATTTTAACAAATATCTTCTGCTTCGAGCCCGTTCTGGATTTGTTGGCAAGGTGAGTGCACTTTCCAAAAAGCCTTTTAGATTCTGGAATGGTGAATTCAGATCTCGTGTTCACTTGAGGGGGAAATGACAGAAAGCAGGAATGGGGCAACAACCTTTCCTCCCCCTCATTTTATATAAATCTAATCATCAGCCTGAAAGTAGACATTAAAATTACAATATAGCTCTTGACTTTTGATAATTAAAAGCATTTTGTGATGACTCGCTTGATTAAAACGAGATCATCCATTTAAAATGAAAATTCAGAATGAAAATTGCTTTTGTTGCACCGATTATTCTATTTTAAAACTCCTTGCTGTTATCACCCTAATAAAAAGCTGTCACTTCTTCTGTCAAGCAATTCACAACACGAGGCATTTGCATTTCTCCTCGACTCGTGTTTATTTCAGTAATTACAAATGGATTCTTCCTCTAACCCCCCTCTCCCTCCAGCCTTCCCTCCTGTGCTCATCCTCCCCTCCCTCGCCATCACAGGGCGAGCTGCTCCCCTTTGTCCAGGGCACACATGGAGAAATCCCACGCAGGGAAATGAAGGAAGGAGGAAAAATAGGAATTATCAGCAGGGTTGGTGCTCTCTCTGCCTATAAAAAGCAGCAGTGGGTTTGACCTGTGGAGCCAGGGAGGCCGGGAACACCCCAGCACTGCTGATAGCAGGGTGCTGCCGGAGGCTGCCCAGTGCAAGGTGACAGCCACTTTGTAAGAGATAAAAAAAAAAAAAAGAATTAAAAAAAAATAAAAATCCCACAACAAAACCCTCTTTGTGCTGAATGGAATGGTAATTCCCTGCCATTAATTGAAATTTTGATTGACTAGATTGAACAAGTAATGATAAAAGCCAGTTTCACTTAAAGATCACGGGCTTGATTGTGGGTGGGTGTGAGCGAGCGAGTCAGGCTTGGGAGGAGGGGAGATAATTTCTCTTCTCTGTTAGCCTTTCCCTGTCGTGATTCAGCTCCCAAAGCAGAGACAGAGCCAGAAGTCATCCCCCTCCCCTTCCTCCCAACCAATCCAGCAGATGTGCCTGGCCCCAGAAGCTGGTCCTGCTGTCCCCATTCCCACCCCTGCTCTCTGCCAAAGAGGGCCTGGGGACTTCACTTGCTAAATGGGAAAGGAGAGAAGGAAAGGAGTTAATTGGGAAGGAAAATTAGTTACTTGGCCATCAGTGGAGGAGCGGGGTGTCCCTGCTGCAGGCAGCTGGGCCAGCTGGGGGTGCTGGAGGGAGCTCCCCCTGCCCAGTTTGCTGCCCTCCAGCTCATCCCCAGCTTGCTGCCAGCTCGCCCCGGGCTCCAACTCCTCCTTGGCTTTTTGCTGCTGCCACCAGAAATTTGAAGGGGCAGCTGTGGCCACATTCATGCCATGACTGCTGTATCCATGTGGTCTGATCCTGGTGGTGTGTCCTGGTCTGATCCAGCTCAGGCTGGCACTTGGGAATGCACCATAGGGAGCCACAAGCATCTGGGGTGTAGGGTCCCCCCAGCACGTGTGTCTGTGCACATTTTTATTTGTGAGCATGCCTGAGAATTGTATTTGAGATACGTGGAACTCTTACATGTGGGGGTATAACATAGAAATAAATACATATGTTTCAGAGTGCTGCATTTTCCCACCTCAAAGCCGTCTCTGGCTCGCAGTTCAAGACACAAAGACACACCAGTCTCCCTCTCTCTCAGCTTTTTATCTCTTTTTCCATAGGCAGCTGCTCCCTCTCCCCCTCTCTAACCTGACAGAGCTGCTATACAAGTCTGTGTTCCAGGGCTAAGGGTTTTCAATTTATTTATCTGCACGAAGCACTTGTGCTCAATCTGGAGAGCACAAGGACAACCACAGCCCCTCACCCAGGCTGTGCCAGGCGGTCCAAGCAGGGCAGCAGTGCCACCTCTTATTTTTTCCCTTCTTCCTTTTGGAGAAACTGGAGCCAAGAGCATAAAGAAGAAAAGAAAATGTAGAAAAACACCAAGGTTTTCAAGGACAGCTTGCTACCGATAACATTTTTTTCCTCCTTTCTTTCAGTGTCTTTTGCCCTAATATTCCTAATTCCCAGGAATTAGGAAAAGCTAAGCAGGAGAAAGTCAAAATGACCAGGAAGAAGGGGGGGGAGAGCAAATCCCTTGTGCAGCAGTGCCCCAGGAGCATCACAGGTTGGCAGCAGGAGGGTGATGGGATGGAGATTCAGGGCCCACCCAGCCCTGTGCTCGTCCCTGAGCAGCCCAGCCTGGCACTGATGGCACCTCCTGGCTGCAGCCAGGTAGGGGTCACTCTCTTCTCTCAGGTAACCAGCGACAGGACAAGAGGATTTAGCCTCAAGTTTCACCAGGGGAGGTTTAGATTGGCTATTAGGGAAAATTTCTTCGCTGGAAGGGTTGCCCAGGACAACGGTGGAGTTACCAGCCTGTGGTTCAAGTTCATTGCCAGGACTGTGCCCTCGGCCTGGGGTGGATCTGAGCTGGTGCGGAGGAAAAGTCCTCACCCTTGGAGCTTCCCAGGTGTCCAGAAAGCTCCTGTCCCTTCCAAACTTCTCCCTACAGGAGCATCTCAAACCACCTCAGTCCCGTAGTCAAATTCTGAGGTTTCCTCCTGGGCACCACCAGCTGTGCAAGTTTGGGATGAGCCAGATCTGAACATTGAAACACAGGAGAAACATTCCCCAGGGCTCTTTGATGAGAGGTTTCCGTTCCAACAGAGTTGCTGAGTTTGGAGAAAAGTATCTCTTTGAGGCCCTTTTTTTTTTTTTGCTTTCCTGGGTTGGCAGCTCTCAGGGATGGAGGGAAGAAACAGCAACAAAAATACCAGCTGAGTCTTACCTGCCCAGGTTATTCAGCAGGTGGAAGAAGGCACGAACAGCAGAGGCACCCTTATGATTTGTGTCATGGGAAAACAGGAGCACACAGTGTCTTGTGTGTTCTCTTCCAGAGAACAAAATCAAGACGTAAGGAACCAGTGAGGGGGATGAAGGGGGCACTTAGCAGGGCATGATTAATCTGCAACCTGCTTAATTGGCCTCAGGATAACTGAGAGTTGCCTCTGGATAACTGAGATCAATGGAGCATCATTAGAGGCTGTTTTAAAGAGCACCCAGCTTCAAACACTGAGCCGAGCAGGAGGAATCGGGGGGGCGAGGACAGAGCCCTGGAGCAGAGGGAGGATGTGGAGCAGTGACAGGGAAATGGCCCTTGTGCTACACAGGGGACGCTCAGGAGGAGGTGGTTTGTGGTGATTTTGTTTCAGATCGGGGCCTGTGACTTTCCAGGCACCTGATCTCTGCCAGGGGGATGTTTGGGAAGGATGATTTCTTTGCTGCACAAGGCTGTGATTCACCCCAGGGCAGTACAGAGCGTGTGCCGTGTGTCCCACGTTCAGGCAGGCCACAAAGCTTTCCATGCTTCCAGCTTCAGAGGTGTGTTGCCCAGGGATGCTGTGGCTGCCCCATCCCTGGAAGCGTCCAAGGCCAGGTTGGAACAACCTGGTCTAGTGGAAGGTGTCCCTGCCCATGGCAGGGGGGTGGAACAAGATGGGATTTAAGGTCCCTTCCACCCCAAACCATTCCATGGTTCTATGATAGTCACCCCCTGCAGGTACCATATCTCCAGGTCAAGTCTATGCCCTCTGAAAGAAGCTGGATCAGGCATTCCCCATGGAGGGTTTGGTTCCCCTCTGTCTCAAAAGTGTGAAAAGAGAAAATGCGTAGTTTTTTTACCCCCACTGTGCTGATGAGGTCAGGGAAAGAAGGTTGTTAATTCCAGAGCTTATAGGAGGAAGCTTTTTCACCACTGGTTTCTCTCCAAGTCCTGGCACAAGAATCAAATACCCAGAAAACAAGACCCCGGAAAGGGAGAAAAGTGTCATTTCAGATCAGGGCAAATCCAAGTGCTGCCAGGCACGAACAAAAGGCGATTTGGCAGCCGTTGACCGCGCAGGCTTTTGCTTTCTTCTCCTCCCCAGTGGCTATGGAAACTGCACTGTTTGTCCTCCTTCCCAGGGAAGGTGGGAATGTGGAGCTCCCCAGGGAAAAGACTCCACTCAGCAAACTAATCCAACATCAACCCTTGGCCTTCAAGGGCACGAGGGGCTGCGAGGCAGGGGAGCAGGACAGACCCCTACAGGGACAGTGGGTGGATGGGAGTTGCTCTGTCTTCCTGCTGACTCCCTGGGTGACCAGAAAATGGTGATCCATCTAGTGGAAAGTGTCCCTGCCCATGGTAGGGCATTGGAATGGGATGATCTTTAAGGCCCCTTCCAACCCAAACCGTTCTGTGACACCATGATCTGAGCCCGAGTGGCCACAGTGCCGGTGCTCAGTTCATCTTCCTTTCCCGTTTGATTAATTTTAGTGGCTAAACTGGAGATTTTATATCTGGATTTTAGGATCTGTTGTCAGCTTCATTTGGCTCTGGCTGATTGGGTTTTTTAAACCCAAAAGCCCTTTGCAAACTGCTTTTCACAATCTTGTCTAGCAAGGACCTTTTTTTCAATGCGAGTCCCTGGACTCCAGGAGCTCTGGATTGAAAAAGGAAAAATAACTATCATGAGATTTGAGCTGCTGGGCTCAGGGATGAGCGTGAGAAGGTTGAGGTTTACAGATTAAATATCAGAGAAGCTGTCATGGCTTCAGGGCGGTTTTAAACGAGCGTGTTCAAGATCAGGGGTGTTTACAGCGGGGACTTGGAGTGAGGAATTGCTCCCTGATTAACAAAACAAGGAGCGGTTTGGGACCAGCCCTTCTCTTGCCCTCTGCATTGTAGGTTATGAGAGGCTCCTTCCAGCCCCCGCCTAAGCCCTCGCTGCAAAGGAAGTCGTTTTTCAGCTCTTTTGAGTGGTTTGCAAAGGTTAATGAATAAGGAATCAATTAATGGTTTCCTAGCCTTGCACTTTTTCTTTTCATTTAAAGGGTTCCCTTTCTGAAGATTAGTTTAATGTTAAGAATAATCTGGGTTTGCTGAGAGCTAATTAAATGTGGCACCGTCTCTCCTTGCCCTATTCTGGCTCCTCACAGCACTCTGGGGCTTCAGGAGCTGCTCTCCCTGGGCGACAGCAAGGAGCCAGCCCAGCCCCAGCCCCAGCCCCGCTGCCCGGGGGTGCTGCAGCACCCCAAAGTGTTCTGGGGTTCCCACAGCTCCCTGCTCTCTTCCTGGCTCCAGTTTGCTGAGGTTGTAGCTGCAGCCCAGGGCAAACATCCCCACGGGTGCTGTCAGACACTCACTGCTTGAGGAGGGGTTGGGGCACCAGGAATCGCATGGGGTTAAGTCCACAGGAGGTTGGACGGGTCAGGAGCAGATTTCTTTCCTGTCTTCAGAGGAACCCGAACTGAGCCACTCAAAATAGTAACCGGGCATTTGCTCTGAAGGCCAAACGCAGAGCACGAGCAGTGTCAAAGGGATTGGGAGAAGTGGGAGAAGCTCGTGGCTGTTATGCCCCGCTGGATCCCCCAGTCCTGATTCGCACAGGGCAGAATTGGGGTCAATCCCATTGCAGAGCACAACACGACTCCAGCAGTCACAGCCCACTTGTGATTTCTTTGCACCAGCACACTGAATTTCCATTTCCCTTAATTTAGGCCCTGCTTTACCAGAGTGTCTTCCCATCCAGGAGAGCCTGAAGCCATTGCAATTTTCTGTGGACCCAAATCCGAAGCCGTCAAACTCAGGGGTGGGACCCACTGAGCTCAGCACACCTTGGCTGAGTTCCTCCATCAGTCTGGCCCATTTCACAGGACCAACCTTGAAATAAAACCCTCAGCACACATTAGCAGGAGGTATCAGTAGCAGCACCACAGAACTCCAGAGTTCAACCTGGTGGCAGTATTTAATCAAGAAAGTGCTTTTATCTCCCTTGCTGCACTGGAAACCCATCACACCTGGTCAGAGCCTTTTGGTCCGTGCTTCTTGCCCGAGATTTTTCCCTGATTTATTGAAGTAGCTTCCCCTATTACCAAAGAGCTGGAACAGAAACACCCATCAAAGGTTTAAGAGCCTAAATGGGTGTTAATTAGCCTAGCAGGGAAGGCAGAGTTTCAATGAGGTTTATCTTTAAACTACTATTAAGTTTGACAATGCAAAGAGATAAATTTGGTGCTTAATTCAAGCCTCGCCTAATCAAATAGATTATGGTTGTTACCCGTATCTAAAATGTAAATAATCTTCAGCTTCCTGGGGTTTATATGGAATGGGATCACACTGATACATGTGACAGAGACCTGCTGTCCTCTCTCCTGTCCCTGTAGCACAGCATCCACCACCCAATCCCTCTTCAACCGTTCTGCTTATAGGGGATTAGGGAGAGGGAAGGATGGAGTGGAGCAGAGGGGGACAGGGAGGCCCAGTGTCGTGTTTTGGTGCTGATTTAGCTGCTCCTGGGGTGCAGCTCAAATTCCTGATGAGCTGGGAGGGGCCCTTTGTGGTGGCTGGGGTAGGGAAGTCCCCTTGAACTTATTTGTCCTGGGTGCTTTGTCCCTGTCCAAGGTGCAGGGAGTGCTCTTTTGCTAAGCATTACATGGATCCTGATTTTGACCCGTGGAGGCTCAAGCTCTAACAGAGCTTTCAGAGAGGCAGGAAACATGAGTTAGCAGAGAAAATCACTTCCAGGTAGCCTGAGCCTGCTTAGGGGGGACATGCCAGACCTTCGTGCTGCTCTGTGGGGGATTTCATGGAATCGTAGAATTTTATAATGGTTTGGGTTGGGAGAGACCTTTAAAGCTCATCTCATTTCACCCCCTGCCATGGGCAGGGGCACTTTCCATTAGCCCAGGTTGCTCCAAGCCCTGTCCAGCCTGGCCTTGGACACTTCCAGGGATGGGGAACTTCCAGGGATTCACTTCCAGAGATTTTGACTCCTGCTGTCCCTGGGCACAAGCACCCTGAGCTGGTTTGCAGCAGCCTCCAGCCAAGCACCATCTGCCCTGGACACATGCATTAGTTTGGCTACAGCAGGGCTGATCTCAGGAAAAAAACCTATTTCAAGGATTAAAAAAAAAAAAAAAGAGAGGGCAGAAAAAAACCCCAACTGCCTAATCCCAGATGAACCTTGCCAACTATTCCCTTTCTATCTCAAAACACTGCATAAGGACCACATCTCTATCCAGCCCACAAGGAAATTCTCAGCTTGAGCATTGTGTCAGAGAGGAAAAGCCACTTTTCTAAAGCTCTATTCCTTTTCCTTTTTCTCCTCTTTCCCCCCCTTAATCTAACCACCTTGCATAGGGAAGTCGGGGGGAAAAAAGGCAGGTGGGAATTTACATGCAGCAGGATTTTCACTGGGGCTTTTAGATATTTACAATGCCTCAAGGAATAAAGAAAACCATATGGATTATGGGCTTGGAAACCAGCATGTGCACTGTGTGTGTGTGCATGTGCATGGGCACCGAGATATCAGCCACACACACAGAAAAAGAGCCCACAACAAATTTATCTTTACAACTCTTAAATTATCTTTCAGTTGACACTTATTAACCTCCTGCCAAACTCATTATCTATGTGAATAAAGCCCGAGCTATCAGACAGAAACGGCTCCTGAAGCTGCTGCCCGTGCTTGGGAAGATCCGCTTGTGAACAGGCAAGCTGAAACAAGGTTTTATGTATTATTTTTATTTTACTTCTCTGAAAAAGCTAAATCCTGGACCTCGCTGAAAGGGGTTCCCGGCACGACGCGCGCCGAGAGTGCAACGGGCCAAATTACCACAGAGAGAGCTGTGAAATCCAGGCAGAGGGAACACATTCTGCTCTGATTTACAGTTTCATGGCTCAGAGCAAGGAGTCCTTCCACCCCCTCCCAGCCTGTGCTCGTTGCTGTGCGTTTCCTGGGGCTGGTACATGACACTCAGAGATCAGGAGTGGAAGGGATTTTGTTTGCTAACAAGGAGGACAGCTTGGGTCTGGGATTCGCAGCCTTTGGGAAGGGGGAATACCTGTTACTGTGTAAATACCAGTTCATTTATCGATGGAAATGGGCTTTTCTTTCGGCCAAATAGCACAACAGCCTCAAGGATTTAACTCCTTGGTCTGGAGCAGCATTTTCCATCCTGTTCTGACACTTCCCCTCTGGGTGACTTTGGGGGGGAAAAAAGGTATTACAGACACATTTCAATACAGCTCCCACTAAGGGCATAATGAGTGTTAAGGACCAAGAGATGGAGGTTTTTATGAAGGAATTTCGTTGTTGTTGAAAGGAAAGAAGGGCTTTGCGCACCCCACCCTCCTGGAGAGGCAAAATTCTCCCCCACTCAGCAGCTGCTTGTTGAGCTTTGGCATGTGACGGCTCCAAATTAATCGAATAAACAAGGCACCTCTGCGCAAAGACCAATTAGAGGCAGCCAAGTCCTGCTGCCTTCCCCAGCTGCCTCTGTGACAGGTTAAAACCCCTTCCCTGTGTCAGCTCCTTCCCGGGAGCCCGTGCAGCCTGCTAAGCTCAGCTCGGGGCTGACAGCCAGGCTGAGCTCTCCCCGGTAAGGCAGCGGCCAATTAACCCGATAAAAAAGAGGGAGATGGATCAGACAGGGCTTCTGCAGGGGCAGGTAAGGCCTTTTTAGGAGAGGGAGAGGAGCAGACAGAGATACAGAGAGTTCCAGGGTCCCCAAGCCCCGCTTTGTCTGGACTGGTTGTTTATAGGATTCTTTATCTCAGATACCCCCACAGACAGCAGCACGGAATATTCCCATCCTTAGGTTTCCTATTCCCGGTTATCCAAGCACTGGCCCCTCCCTAAGATGCATGTGCATACCCCAGCTGCCATTCCCGGACGGGAGATCCCATGGCTGTTTGATGCCCAGAAACACGTGGCTGTGTGTGCGGGATCAGTGGTGTATCAGTGTCTGTGCTCACACTTTGGACGTGCTCACGTGTGCTGGACCTGGCAGCGTCTCCACAAGCACCTCAGGTGACCTGGGGGCACACCAAGGGGACACACGTGCACATGAAGGGCACTGCAGGCAGCAAAAGGAGCAGAGGGGCAGGGAACAGGAGTGGGGTCATCCCTGAGGACCGAGGGACGAGCTCTGGACCTGCGGGGCTCACGCAGCTCCTTGGGCGCAGGTTGAGTTTGTGGCCAACCCAACACTGTGTCCCCCTTCCATCTGCCCATGTAGAAACATGTTTTATCTGTGAACTGAAAATGCTGTGCATGTTCTGTGAGGTCAGGTAATCATAGAATCATAGAATCAGATGGTTGGAAAGGACCTCTGAGATCATCAAACCCAACCCTTGATCCAACCCCACCGCGGTTACCAGACTATGGCACTCAGTGCCACGTCCAGCCTCATCTTAAACACCTCCAGGGATGGAGAATCCACCACTTCCCTGAGCAACCCATTCCAATGGCTGATTACTCTCTCTGTAAAGAATTTCTTTCTAATATCTAACCTCCTTACTATCTAATGAAGTAAGGAGGGAGAAGCCATCCCAATACCAAACCCAAGGCAGTTCCCTTCGTGAGGCAGGAAAACGTGCTCAGAGCATCTGCAAAGCCAGAAGGAAACAAAGCTCCTTCTCAAGCAACCCGGCTTTCAGGCTGAGCCAGGGCTTTGTGGACACTTCCCCTTGTTAGGCTCTAAATTACTTCCTTCATTTTCCCCATCACTCCTGGAGTTGTCTCCAGCCCTGAGGCTGCAGGCAAAGCACAGGGCTAATCCTCTGAGAGCTCTGCTGTCTGGTGGACTTCAGAGACACGGAGAGACTTGGGCAGTGTGAGGCATCATCCATCACAGCCACTGCAGACAGCTGTCAGCAAAGCTCATCATCTGCTGCCCCGGTGATGCTCCCCCGGCGCCTCCCTGCCTTTGGGAAAGGCTGGGCCTCCCTCAGTGCCACCAAAGGGAATCGAGACAATTGCTGAGTGTGGAGGGAGCCTGCTGGGAGGATCAGAGCCTGGTGGTCCAGCCCCAGGACTGGGCCCTTCTTCCTGCCTGTGCCACCCTGACACCCAAGCAGCAGTTGGCAGGACCACAGCTCACTGCTGCTGTGTCTCCAGGAACTGGGGGGTTTGTTGGCAGGGTGAGCCCCTGTCTGTGTATCGTGCCCAGGCACAGCAGCCAGCAGAGATTTGTGTCCACAGGCACAATAATCACAACCACTACCCATTTAAGACTTAAGGTGCAGCTCTGTCCTCGCTCTCCAAGACTGGGAGCACCATAAACGCCGGGGTGACACTGTCCTCTCCCAGACGACACACGTGTAGAATGAAGTTCTGGCTGTTTTCACACTGAAAACAGTGCCTGACACGTAAATACCTTGGTCTGGGTCATGCAGGGTGTTCCCAGGGACAGCCTCCCTCTGCCCAAGCCTCGGGCTCTGTGTCCAGCTGAGCCACAACCATTTCGTGCCTCCCCAGTCCTCCGTTGCAGCACCCCCATCTCTGCAGGGGTGGTCTCCCAGTTGGGACACGTAGAGAAACCAGTGGCGCTGGCCCTTGGGCAGCAGATTTCTCTGGGGGATGCTTCAGGGTACCAAGGAGTGCCCAGGACTGGTCAACATTGTCCCAGAGAGCCCAGTAGTGCCAGGAAAGTGAGGGTGGCTTGAGAAGAGGGCACTCACAGGAGCTGCTCTTGTTCAAACCAGCAGAGTAGGACACTTGCTGACCCATGGCCTGCCTTTCCAGGGAAGCGCCCCTGTGTCCATCCAAGCAGAGGAGAGCTCTGCCCTGAGCTGAACTCCCTGCTGGAGACAGATGAGAGATTGCAGCGTGTTTAATTCATGGCCCCACGTTTCTATTTCTGGTTGCTCTCAGGCCTCGCTCTAGAAGGGAGGCACCTCTCAGGTGCTGTTTCCCTTCTCCTCTGCATGCTTCTCTCCTGGCAGCGTGCGCCAAGGGCAGGCCTCTTGGTCAGCTTGGGGCTGATATCGGGCTACAGAAGCAGAGACAAGGGCAGAGTCCTGCTGGAAAGGGCCACCCAGATGCAGAGTGGCCACAGCTCCAGGGAGGGTTGTGTGGCCCCACCACAGACCTGTCCGAGCTCTGCACACCTCTTCACGTTCGTCCTGTCGGTGCTCTGAGTGCTGGGCAATGATTCCCGTTTCAAAGGCACAAAAACAGACTCAGAGGTGTCAAGGTCGTACTCGAGCACAGGTTTGAGTTCAGGCTTCTCTGAGTGTGAGGTAAGGCTGGGGGTGAGGTTGGACAGGTCAAATTCTCTCTTCCCCCTGGGTTCAACCTCATGGGGTTTGCACCACTGTAAGGGGATGCAGCCACTTCTGCATCTACCCTTCCTCCCCAGCCAGTCCCTCATCCATAAGATTATTCTCCAGACAGAGCAACCTGCACGAGGGCAGGTAATTCATGGCTGCAGGTGGGCTGTTACATCACTCTGACCTGCGGCACTGCAGTCCCTCCTGCCACTGGCTTCTGCGGGGAGTTCCTGGGCCAAAGCAAACTGCGAGAGATACGTATTTTAATTTTCTCCCCCCCCCTCTTCCCTTCTCTCCTGCGAGCTGCTTGAGAGCAAAGTCATTGGCGTAGCATAAATAGGGAGCACGCCGGGCGTCTGCCGGCTGAGCCGAGTCCCCCGGCACCCCCCACCGTTTCCA
Organism: Oxyruncus cristatus; assembly: GCA_013399855.1. NCBI lineage: Eukaryota > Metazoa > Chordata > Aves > Passeriformes > Cotingidae > Oxyruncus > Oxyruncus cristatus. The sequence goes on from VXAY01004187.1 coordinate 246,104, forward strand.
ATTTGTAGCCCATATTTTAATTCCCTGCCCCACTGTTCCCTCCCTGCTCCCATAAAAGCCACCGTCCTGCCCGAGCGGTGGCTGGCGAAAGCAGCTGCCGTTTCCAGCAAGATAATGATGAAGATACTTTGGTTCTCGTCGGGGTTCCAACCGCAGGAGCCTGACGCTGCTGCTGCCACCAAAGGATGAAGTTCCTTCTCCTGCCTTTATCCTTCCCCCACCCCTTCCTTCTTTGACTGCAGGGTTGTTTTTTATTTATTTACTTTTATATATTTTACCTTGCGCCCTGTGCCGTTAGAGGTGGAGGAATGGAAATGTTTGCGGAGCCGAGACTCTACTGCTCGTAAAGCAGCCTCGTGCCTCCTGGGGTGGTGGGAAGCAAGGGCACATCCAGGCCTGATTTAGGGGCAGAAGAGGGCTGCTGCATCCCTCGTCCCCTCCACGTGACGCAGGATTTGTGCTGAGAGGCAAACCTCATCTCACTGGCAGTTTTGGAGTGCCCAGTGGATGGTTCTTGCAGGCAGAAATCTGGGAGGGGAGAGAAGGGAAAACGCAGACATCCCGCAAGCAGGAACGGCCACGTGGGGAGGGAGGCATTGGATGGAGCATCCTTTGCCCTCCAGCTCCCTCCGCTTCGTTTCAGCTGCATTACAGGAACCAACGCAGCTGTACCAACACTCTGCTCCCCCCAAAAACGTGAGGGGGAAACCTGCAGGGTGGTGAACATTAAAAGGTCTTCAGATGAGACCACTAAGGAAGAGAAATCCTTCCCACAGCTGTTGGAGAAGCAAGATAACTGCCTTTCCTTATGTGGTCAGTAGAAGGCAGCTGTGAATCCTTGGCTGAAGAGAGAGAAAAATGTGGTGCTCAGCTCCTGCAGTTTTACTCTGTCCTCTGGAAGGGGAAGCACGACAGGAAAGGCAAAGGGATCTGACTGGGGTGGTTCTACACAGTGTCAGACTACAAATAAATGTTTCCTGGTTCCATCTCAAATCCTCTGCACTATCTTCATTTTAGACAGATGGACAGACATCAATAGGTACCCTCTCCTTCTTTCTTCTTCTGCTGGCTCATGAGTAAATTCAATAGAACAGTGAGAGATTTGTTAGGATTAAGGTCAAATGAAAAGCGAAAAGGCGATTGGATTTGTTTTATGATTGATTATAGAAAGTGCTGATATTTATTAACAGGCAACAGGATAACTGTCAAAATGATTCTATATCAACAAAAAAAAACCCCAGCAGATGAGTCAAATATTTTCAGCGTTGTGGGAACAAGATTAAACCAAATACAATTGAGGCAGCAAATAAAGTTGCCAATGTTAACAGCTGCTATATAATTTCAACTGGTCAATCTCTATTTATCTATATATATAAATGTATTGGGCACCTTTTTTTCTCTCTCTTTTTAAGGAGTCTCTGCCAATTGCAAATGCTGTCAGTGCACTGGGTCAGGAGTCGAGTCATCTTGTCTGTTCAGCATCTGATACATGTCAAAGACGGAGCAACGAAGAGGCCCCAATGTCACAGGGAAGGGCCTGGGAGACCTGCAGCTCTGTCTGCTGCCAGGTGACCCTGGGCCAAGGCCTTACCTGTTTCTTGACTCAATTTTCCCATCTGTAAATGCCTTTGCCTTTAAAGCAGTGCTTTGAAATTGCTGTGCGAAACAGCCCTGGGGCAGCCCGGGAAGCCTTGGGTCATCCTGAATCCCATGCCCACAATAGCCCATTCCCAGCCACTGCCACCCCAGGGCGACTTTGCCTCTGCCAGCCCCCAAAAAGCACAGTCATGGTGGCAAGGGGTGGCCACACAGGGTGCTGAGCCTGCTGTGCCTTGGACCACCCAGCCCTCCCTCCCCCAGGCTGTTCTGGTCCTCTTCCATCCATCTGTGAGCGGCTTCCTATTAGTACAGAACCATTAAAATTCAAGGTCGGATTTGATTCTATATTGATCATTACCAGGCAAATTAAAGACATCTTTCTTCTCTTCCTCCTGTGTTTCAGTGCCAAGAGACATCCCGCTGTTCACTTTTACAGACAGTTCCCGCTGCCTCCGTATCTCCTCGGACAGGAGCTGCTCCAGCCACGGAGGGTTCATGTTTCCTGGTACAGAGAGATGCCCCAGGTTTTAAAAAATGCAGAAGTGGCTGTAAGTTTGGAAGGTTGTAAAGGCTGATGGTTTGGAGCTACAGGCACTGTAGCAGAAATCCAGACTTACTGCACGAATCCCTAAGGATAAATGCAGCAGGAGGCACGTGACAGCTCTCTCCTATACAGAGGGTTTGGCTCTTCCCAAGCACAATGTGGGACACCTTCAGGCTGAGATTTTACCTTCTCCCTTCCTAATTCAGCCTGAAATAACCACAACCACCCCTTCCTTCCCACTGCTTCAGGCCCTACAGGTCTCAACTCTCGGTGCCTGCAGGGGATCTCAGCTCAGGGCACTGTTATTTGCAGGACTGGAGCACATCGAAGCCAGACCTACAGGTGGGATCTGCTACCCCAGGCTGTGTAGACACAAAAAAACCCACCGTTCTTTGGCCTAAACCCAGCCCAAACCACTGCCTGATGTTCTGAGTGTTCACTGACGGGTCTCAGCTCTGTGTGCCCTCACTGACTGACGCTGGTTTTGAAGCTGCCCTCTCCCTTAGCTGAGTTCTGGGTGACTGATGCCAGCTTTGACCTTACAGGGAGCAGTTGGAGGGGACTCCTGACGCCAATGTGAGATCAAAAGAGAAAGTCTCTGACAAGTCCCTTTCTAAAGCATCAGGACAGCATCTTCCAAATTATTTCTGTTTATACTTTGCCAGTGACTCATACGTTGATGTTCTGTCCTGTAGGTTACTCTAAAAACAGGAATAATTATACTGCTAATTATCATTTGAATTATTCATTTTGTTCCCCTCTTCCTTTCTCCTAGAAGAGGGAGACGCATTGTCAGTTGTGGCTCTCTTTGTGCGCCGTGATTAGATGCTCTCTGTGCAGTGACGGGAGAGATCTCATCAAAATCTGCTTCCAAAAATGGAACCAGGATGAGGAATTTCACAGGTTTCAACAAGTTAAAGCCCTCTCCCCTTCGGCAGCATAAATATGCACCTACATATTCACATGGATACACACACATGCACACGCACCTTCACCAAGCACCAGAAACATTCATCCCCACCATCAAAACAAACCCTTTTCCTCAGCTGAAGGAGAAAACAGGCTCTAATGAGACTGGGAGCGTGTGGCACATGTGTTTGTGTGTGCTTTCCTAATTATCTCCTTTCAAATAAGATTAAATGTCCTTCAAAGCTGGACATCTTTCCAATAGGTGAACGAACTCCAGGGCTGACGATAACATGAAAAATTTTCCCTGTCACAGGCAGACAAACAAATTGTGGTTGTTTTTTTTCTTAGGAAAAAAACATTGCAGTGAAATTACTGTTCTCTTGTTGTTGCCAGAAGTCCAGTTGAAGGGAGCCCAGTGTTGTTCTCACTCAAGGTGGGGCAAATCAGGACAAAGTCCAAAGGTGGTTGTGACAGGAAGGAGTGAAGCTGGTTTGAAAGGTAACTTGGGCATCTGATTCTTGCTCCCAGATGGAAGATCTCAAGGTCATGGCCCTGCTTTGTGGATTTAACGTGGGCTGAGAGTGGAGCTGTTCAGTGGGACAGTCTAGATAACCTTGGACTGAAGATGCTCCTGAAAGATGCTCACCTGGAGGGCATGTGCTGGGGGTGAACTCCTCTTCCTTCTCCGATCAATGTTGTCACTGGAGGTGGGACCCTGGGCAAGGCAGCTCTGAGCCATGCCCCCTCTGCATTCTTCCTTGCTCTGTGAGCTCTTCAAGGAAAGCTTGTCCTTGTCCAAAGGCCCAGCTGAGGTCCAACCCTCCCGACAACTCCAAAGCTCCTCTGCTGCCACCACTGAGCAGGGCTGGGGCTGCTCCCTTTGACTTGGCTCATACACCACCACCTTCCTGCGTGTGCAGAACATCCCCTTCTCCTCCCTCTTGCTCCACAGAGGCAGCACTCCCTGGTGTGTTTGTGCAGGGGAGGGAAGTGCATCAGAAGCCACAGCAAAAATCCCCATTCGCTTCACGCATCCTCTCCGGGCATTACCCGAGGATATCCATTAACTTGAACAGCCTTGTTCCTTTATCAGGGATTCCTTAAGAAGATCCGGGCTGCCTGGGACGCTGAGCGTGTGCTTCAGACAATATGTCTGCACTTCACAGCTTTATTTGTTTCACAGATCTGATAACAGCTCTGCCTATAGCACCGAGAGCCGTCCCATTCAGGCAACAGGTTCGTTCCTTTATCATGCATCAATCTAAACTGATTCCACTCTGGAGACTCCAGAAAAAAAGGTGCACAGTCAGGTTATTCCTCTAACAGCTCTATGTTGATGTCAGGTCGTTGTTTCACTGTATTTAAATTATCAGAATAAAAAGGACACCATGTCTCTCTCTTTCTCTCCCATTATCCTTTGCTAAAACAAAGTCTGAGGAATGTGTCAGGCAGAGGATTTATCAAAGCCAACAATCCAATAGTTTTATTGCCTTCTTGTCAGGCACAGGGCCCTTATTCAGCTCTTTTATAGGAACCTTGGGTTTGCCAGTCTGGATCAAACCCAGTCCCTGTCTCTAACAGCAGCCAGTTTTGTTGGCTTCCATGGCAGCACACAAATCCCCTGCAGCCAGAGCTCTGGTGGCACCCCAGCCAGACAGCAGGGCATCCTTCCACCTTGGGAAAATGCAGGTGATGCGCTGGAGCGACGAGGTTTATGTCCTTTCTATATATTTTAATGCCCATCGATCCAGTGCCTTTGCCTTGTGCCATTGTTTACTCCAGGGGAAAACAAATAAATCATATCAAGGTGGCTAAATGGCCTTTATTCTGATTCCAGAGCAGTTTGTGCAAACACTGCTCTGCTGTAAGTGATGTTGCAAGATGACCAACAGGCTCATGGGATGGGTTTGATCTCTCCCATTATGACAACTGACTATTTTAACCACCTACATTCATGGTAGTTTTATTTTAGCTTCATTTTAGTTTTACTTTGCCCTTGGCCCAAACGGAATTCTGGGACCAGGCATCCCATGGTTAACAGGGAAGGGATATCACACTCTCTTGCCCCAGGGCCCACTCTGATGTGATTGCTCTTCAGAACTATGAAATACCTCCTTGTACCAACAGGCAACTGGTGTCGCTCACCCCGTTTAAAAACCGTGTTCCAACTCCCTCCCACCAGCAGCTCCCTCCAGCAGGATGCCAGGGAGACATTACCCAGGGAATGCAGAGGAGTGGGAACCATCTGTCTTCAGCTTCCCAGGGCTGACACAGCATCCCCACTGACCCCCAAACTCACACCACGGAGCTGAAACCAGCAATGTACTGGGAGACACCCTGGGAGAGCAGCAGCAAACTGGGAACCCCTTGGAGTGAAAGAGCCACTGAGGGAAGGGGTGTTGGGACAGGGAGGGGAGGGAAGGAGGGAATGCTCTGAACAGATGGCTGGGGGAGAGCTGATAGAAGAGAAGGGAAGCAGACAGATGGAGGACAGAGAGGAGTGGGGTGAGTGACATAAGCAATTCTCTGTGCTTGTTCATATTTAATCAAGAATTTGCTGCTGCCGCTGTTTGCATTTGGCATTATTTGCTTTAGAGGAGCCTCTAATGGGGCACTGCCAGAGGCCAGAACTTGGAACTGTGCCGATGCTCAGGGAGCTGGTCCTGCCTCCAGGAGCTCTGCCCCAGAGGAGGCTCTGTCTCACCCCTGGAACAGGGCAAGGAAGAGAGATCCCTGGGCACCTGTTTCACATCAGGCACAGAAACGAAGTATCTGCACCCATGGAAAACCCCATGGAGGCAACGGGGCAGTTGCACAGGCACCACAGGGCTCGCTCTCAGCCAGCCCTCACCACCCTCATGGGCATGGATGGTCACAGCAACAAGCCTGACAGGGCTCAAGGAGCGTTTGGACAACACTCTCAGGCACACGGTGTGACTCCCAGGCATGGTCCTGTGCAGGGCTAAAGGTTGGACTCAACGGTCCTTGTTCCAACCCAGCATATTCTGTGATTCTGTGATTTGGTGTGGCCTCTCTGGAATTGGGTCTGGGGGATTTTTGGGACCCCCCTCTTCCTCATCTTCATCTTCCTTGGAGCTCGTGACGTTCTTGGAGGCTCTCCAAAGCCCTGGGCCTGAAGGTCATTGTGTCCACGTCTATATCTTCTTGTGCAAATTCGGGGTGTTTTCTACAGTTCTACCCTGAAAATAAGACTAAACACGTTACTGGAGTTTAGGGGAATTGGTAGAGGAATGGGTAACAGGGTTTGGTACGTGTAGCTGCTGTGTGAAAGGGCAAAGGATTTCATTCTGCTACATAAAAATCTACAGTTGCTATATAACTACTTCTAAAATCTATACAATTAAAAAAGATCCAGACTCCAAGGCATCCCTGGGCAGACAGCCCCTCGGCGTGGGGCAGGTGTGCTGGGTGCTGGCAGCTCTCTCAGGTCAACATCAAGCAGGTAAGATGGAAAGGGCTGGCCTGGGTTACCTGGTTTTGCCAGGTGAAGGTAGGCAAAGGCTCTTCCAGCCTCCTTTTCCCTGTGTCAACTTCTCTGCCACTCACAGAGGTGAGGCTGCCGTGGGCTCCTCTTGGCTCAGAGCCTCAGTGTGGGGGCTGAGTCCCTGAGCAGTGTCAGGGCAGTGGAGAATCCCGGTCCTGCAGGGACAGGGCTGCTCCCTGTGGCCAGGGAGGAGCTGCTTGGCCGTGTCCTGAGGGTGGAGCAGAGGAGAGAGAACCTCGATGGTCCCTGTCCCTGCTGAGGGTGAGCTGGGATGGAGCAACGGGCCGTTGGGAATGGTTGCCTCCTGCAGCCTTTCCAAGCCCTGGATGCACTGCTGAGAGTTCTGCTGAGAGTTCTGCTGAGCACCTTCACCCTCAGCATGGTGAGGAAACAGCAGGTAAACTGAGGCACGGTGTGGTTACTGCGAAGGGCCTCTGGTCACGCAAGGGAGTCCTAAACCAGTCCAAGAAGGGACCTCAGGAATTGGGATTACTGCCCATGCTGTGCAGGGAATGGAGCCCAAGGGAGCAACTCTCCCAGCAAAAAATATGGGAGGTTTCTGCCCAGCAAAGGACTCTAATTTTCAGACAGAAATTCCAGTTTTTTCAGCGTCCCACACAAGCCATAATGCCTTGCCACTCTGACATGTCTCCAGCTGATGATGTCTTAGGCCAGTTCTAGGAGGAATAATAAGAGTAATCATCATTATTTGTCACATCTAATCCAACCTTATATCCTGTGGGATCTCAAAGCCTGTTAGCAGAGCACAGGGCTAATTCTGCTCCTCTCTACCACCTGCGCCCTGCTCCTAAAGGCAGGGTTTAAAATACTTCAGAAGAGCCTGTTGAACTCTGGGGGAAAAAAATAACAAAATAGCCTTAGCTCCTGCAGTGTCTTCCACTGCAAACTGGGGCCCAAGGTGAGTAATTTGCCTTTGAGGAAATTAGTGGTGAAATGAAAGAGTTACCAGTCTAGTTTTGTGTCTTACCGGAGTCAGTGTTGCCCAGGACTTTATCAAAAGGAAATAAAGGAAAGGAAAAAACAGGAGGAGGAAGGTGGACTAAGGAAATAAAAAGGGAGGATGGACTTTCCAAAATGAAGCTCAAGCACAATGGTTTTTGCATAACAGTAAGTGGAATCTGCCCTCTCCTCTTGTTTTTTAAATATGTTTTAAAGCAAGCCTTTAATTTCTGTGTGACAAAGACAAAAGCATCTGAAAACCTCTCCAATTTTCTCTTGCTCTGATATTTTTTTTTAATTGTAATTATGAAACTGTCCCATTATCATATTGTGATGTGGAACCTTTCAAGTAATGAGAAATTCAAGTGAAGTCTTGATTACCTCCCCTGAGAACAAAATGTGACGGAGAGGACAGAGAGAGGGGGAGGGGAAAACACAGACAAGTTTTATAATAATAAAATAAAGAAAAAATTAATCATGGATCCATTAGTGTTAATACAAATGCTTTATGACTCACCTCAATCATTTTACATTATTTAATAACAGAAAGTCATTATTTCCTGGGAGAATTAGGATAAAGCCTGTTGGGGGGGGGGGGGATTTTTTGTTTGTTTTATAGTAACTAAAAATTAGGTTTTACAGCAAGACAAGGTGGATGGAGGATGTTTTCACCCCTCACAACTATTACAATTCTTGAGCTTAACGTGCTACAGTTGCTCGGAGAAGACACACCAGCCGATGGGCTGTGAAGGTGATCCAAGAAAAGGGAGAGGTGGTACTCGGGGGACTGGGAGAACATCTGAAAAGCCTCCCTGGGCCGGTTCTGAGACAGCTCACCCGGGTTTGGTGGTCCCTTGGGGTGACTTTACAGGGGCAGGGGGGGTTCAGCTGCTGGTACCTGTGCTGTGATGTTTGTGAGATGGTCAGTGTTGGCTGCAGGACACCTGGGGCAGCGAGGGCAGGGCTGGCGCTGTGGTCCAGACGCCTCTGCCAGACATGTCCTTTCCCTCTGAAGTTGCTCAGTCTCTTTTTAAGCCTGACCTCACATCTGGCTCCTGTACTTTCATCTTGCTTTCTCTCTTCTTGTTTCCAGAGATGGTGCTACGCTCATTAATGTTCTTCCTTCAGAAGTGGCTTTCAAAACTGTTGCTGTTTGTCTCCAGGCCGGTGATGTGGAAGGATTGACTTTTTATGGGAAAGGCACCCCTAGGATGAAGGGAGATGCCATGTCCCTGGCTGGGTGGAAAGTTCCCAGCTGTACCCAAAAGGAGAACAGAACCTTCGTCTGAGGCTGGCTGGGGGATCCTCTACTAATTCCAGCGCTCCAGAGCAAGCCAGTGTCATTTTCCCGGGAATGTAGTGATGGGGAAAGAGGAGAAAGTCACAAGCAGGGAATTATCTGCATCCAGGCTGCTTCCCACAGCCTGTGGGGTTGGGGATAACACAAGGATGTGTCTCATGCAACCGTAGCTGAGCCCCTGGGCTCCTCTGTGGGAGGGAAGTGATTTAACTCCTGGAAGTGGCCCCCTCTCCACAGGGGCTGTGAGTTATAAAGAGAGGGAAGCATCTCCCAGCACAGCAAGTGGAGCAGCACAAGGGTGCTCTCTACTGATCCAGCTTTTCAGGTTGGGGGGAGCTCATCCACTCCTGGACTGCAGAGACTGACAGGAATTGCCCTTCCCAGGAGGCAGGTTTGAAACCAGGAGAGTCCGTCCCACCTGCACACAACCCAGTGAGCTGCAGGTAACGGGATCAAACACTCCTTAATCTGGAGCTCTGGCTCTCCGAGCAGTTAAACTCCAGTGATTCCACAAGGATGGAGGTTCAGGCTGGAAGGGTTGCATTCCCCGTGTTGCCATTTTGCCTTTTGTCAGTGAAAAGGAACACGGGTGTTACCTGTGGCTGGAATTGCTGTTTCCTGCAGTGGAAATTTGCTGGAAGGGAAGGTGGCGAAGTCACCCCTTGACAAAATTTCTGCTGAAGGGAACCAGCTGGAGGTCCCTGGGAGAAGGGCTATTCCAGAGTGCTGGGATAACCTCCTTCTTCATGGCTGAACTCTCGTCTCTGTGTCTTGGGATGGAACTCAGTTGACTGACACTTGTGTTTTGGGTGTTCAGGAACCAGGTGGATCCACAGCTGATTCCATCTGATCCACCACTCCACTGTCCTGTGCCTCAGTTTCTCTTTCTGTAAAATGGGGATAAGTAGTTTGATACAGGTGCACTCCTGTGCAAAATGCCATAGCATCTGGCTGGAAAGCACCGCCTCCTGAAAACCTACCCTTCCACTTGAAAAGGAGGTTAAATTAAATATATTTTCTACCAAACCCAGTTAAAACAGGATTTCTGTCTTATACTCACGGAATTGTTCGTGAGTGTTGACTTAATAACAGCTTGAAATGACCTTGCTGTTGAAACTGAAGCTGGTTTTGTGATGAGCATCTTCCTGCCCCCTCCGGTTCTGCTGCTGTGGGGTCTCTGGTGCTTCACGTGCTCAGGCCAAAATTCAGTGTCTGCCTCAAAATGCTCACAGGTAATAAGCAAAGGAGGAATTATGCCCTTCACCTCATTGTGAGGAGCTGAAGGACAGAGGCAAAGGTAATTTTCTGAGGAGCTCAGCTTCGGCACCAGTGCCAGGGAAGGCGCTGACTTCTGTGTGACACAGTCCAGTATTTTAAAGAATAAAAAGACTCCATCCTTTCTACCCAGGGAAGAACAGCTGTTTAATCCAGCTGTGGCATGGGAAACTGCTTCAGTGAGGGCTGGGAAAAGCTCCTGCCAGACCCAGGGCATCCTGAGGACACCTCGCTGGTGTCTGTTTACCTGTCTCACTGTAATTGCCCGGGCTATTTGCTACATGAGGAGTTGAGAAGGTGGCAGAGGCAAACAGGACACCCAATTTTCTGTGGAAAGTTAACTTTTCCGATTGCAGCTGAAAGCTTGGTTCTTTTGACCTAATTTCACACTCCAAGGGTTAACTGCTCTCTGTGGTACAGCAGCCCTCCAGTGAGTGCAGCCAGACAATGCCATTTAAGTGAATATTCCTAGCCTACAGAAGTCCTGGAGATAGCTCCATCTTGCTCACAGTAGGTGTTACATTAGCTGCTCAAACCATATTCCAGTAAATTAGAGCTGGGCTGATTTAGACAATCACTGGGTCATTCTTTCCTCCAATTCCCAGTCTCACACAGAGATAACAGCAGCTGGGGGAAAGCAGGGAGGTGGACGACTAGCAGTTTGCTTGCTTATTAGGGGTTAGATGCAGCCTTGAGTCTGTGATTTGCAGAACACGACTGATACCAGCAACAAAAGCCTCAAAGTTAAATGATGCAGTATTTGTTTCAGGTCTAATAAAGACACTTAAACAAGCGCCAGGCACTTTCTTCCTCAGAGGCAAATCAATGCATTAAAATGCCTTTAGAAACCAGAAGGAGACCTTATGGGGAGCAGGAATTCAGGGGGGAGGGTTGGTCAGTCCGCCTGGGAAAGCTGGTCCAGGGGACAGACTCCTTAGTCCATGGTGTGTCCTGGGTGACTCCAGATGTTTGTCCTCGTCTTCGTATCCTCGAGCTGCCGTAAACCTTTTGCAGCCCTTTTGTACATCACCCGCTGCCAGAGGAACCTGATTTTCACTCGGCCTGTGAATACAACAATAAACTGCTGTTATTGGAGTGATCTGACCTGCTTGTGTCAGGTACTGAGTAAGCAAGAGCTCTTACAACCCTCCTGCAGCCCTTTTATGTGATTTGGTTTTCCCCTCAGTCAGAAATCCGTACTATGTTCTTTAGGAACTGGGTAAACTGACATCAGAGAAATGTTGTACCAAGGAGTTCTGCAGCCGTTCAGAGGCCTTTTTTTTTTTTTTTTTTTTTTTTTTTTGGCCCAGTTTAAGCCTCCAGTCCAACAAAATATTAAGCAAACGCTTAAACAGAAGAATCTGCCTTAGGGTCTGTGACTGAACAGGTTGCTTGAAGCTGAGCTGCCACAGTGCCACGGAGAGGGGTTAGTGCTGCTCCCCAAGGCAGCCAAGCCATGACCTCTTTTTCTCACATCCTGATGTCCCTGGCAGTATGAAAATGCAGCATAAATGCTCTGAAAGGCAGTGACTGCAGGTGTGCAACAGCTTCAAGGGATTAAGAAGTGGGAGGAAGCAGCAGAAGACAGAAGCCAAGGTGATGTGCAAGTGCCTGTAATTTAAAGGGGAAAAGGCTGTTTGCTTACCTCTGGAGGATTGGTTGCTGCTTACCTTGATTTTTTTTCAGCTCTGGTGTGAAAAACTGTGTTTCTGAAGGTGTGTCCAAGGCAGGGAGCTGCTCTAAGCTTCAGCATACAAATAGAAAGGGCACCACGGAGAGAGTATTATTTATCTCTCTTATTCCCCTTGCTCTCTTTAAAACTCACTGTAATGATGTTGCTGTGACCCAGGCCTCTGTAATATGTGCCTCAGGTAACGCAGATTGATATATAAATACCTGAGTTTATTACACTTGAAAGACCTTTTCAAAACTCAGAGGGAGAGAGAAATTGTGGGATCTAATCTACCATCCCTGAGGGAGAAAATTAGTCCATGGGTAGTGCTAAATGATACAGTGGCATTTGGATGCTGAAGGGAGAGAGCATCGTTTTATAAGTGGGTCAGTTCTGTCCCGGGGAGAGGACTGAGGCAAAGTGGGATTCAGCTCTGGGGCCCCAGTTCCAGGCACGCCACCCTATTGGGATGGCACAGGATCACCTTAAGTCCTGGTTGTGCTATGGTGGTCCTGGGCTTGGGTTACTTTGACTTCAAGTGCTGTGTGAGATGGGATGAACATCACCTTTGGGACCCAGATAATCAAAGAGCAACAGGGCCTCTGAAGCAGCAGGTGCAGAATCAGGTTTAGGTTTTACTGGGAGTAATGTAGAAACCCCTCACCTCCCTGCCTACCACTCTGAGATGTTCAGGGGAGAGGCTGAAGGTTCCTGTGCTCTCCTGCAGAAACCATTCAGTGCAATGAGTGTGACAGTTCTCCTTAGCTGCCCATTCTGCCTGGTTCTGGTGGTGACCTCGGCTAGTCTGATAAATTTCTCTCACCTTAAATCACTTTGCACCCATGATCATAAAGGTTCTTGCTATGCCAGGTTGTAATTTCTGCAGGAGTCATTCTTTGAGTGATGTTTAAAACTGACAAACGCAATCATGTGGTTTGCTTTTAGACAGTTACCCCAGGGACAGGCTGGGCTATCAGACCTCTTTCTCTGTTACTCTTCAACTTGCATGGCTGCCCACGTGCATGTAAAACCCTCCTGGTCTGAGCTGGTAGCATTTCACACTCTGTTGGTTTTAGCAGAGCAGAGGCCCGAGGTCCAGGGCACGGAGCTCCTTGGGAAATCAGGCCCTCTGACTTGTGAGTCCAGTCACTGAAGCTCCCACAGTCATCCAGTGGAAGATCTCATTCCCTGAGGCTTTGCACAGACCTCCAGTGGCACCATCTCCCTCTGTGCTGAGAGCTGAGCCCTGCTGACCCCAGGGAAGTGCTCTGCTAATGGTCACAAGGGGATTCTTGGTGGCGCAGCAGCATTGATTAGGGACCAGACCTTTTAGCAGAAGTTGGAAGCACAGATGTAGCCAGAACTGCATTAACTGATATAAAAAGTGCTCTTTAACACACTACATAATTACTGTGAAACTCATTGCCACAGGAAGCCACTGAGGCCAGGCACTTAACAAGAGTTACCAAAGGGGTGGGCACTGCTACAGATGGCAAAGATATGTAAAAATACGATGATAGATTTTGCTGCAGGTTTAATAAACCACACATTTAAGCCTATCTCTTCCTGGCAGAGTCCAGGATGCTACTTAATGTGAGGAGGAGAATGAGCAGACAGACATTGGATTTGATGCAGTCTGGCAGCCCCTCCAAGGGGCAGCATGTTTGACAAGGGCCTGATCTCCTCATGCCTTTAGCTGGCTCAGTGTCACAGCTCTGTCACTGTGCCTCTCCCTGCTGTAGCAAAGAAATCTTCATAGTTTGTGAACAATAAAAGTGGGAGCACAAAGGTGAAACTGGTTTTCTTCCCCCTGAAGAGGAATACATTTCCCAGATCATTACGTTTTTGGTTCATGCGCTGAGGGTTTCTCTCCCTGGGAAGTTTTTACAGTAGATTGAATCTGATCATTGAAAAACTCATCTGGAAAACAGGTTAGATGCAAGTATGAAATGCCTCCTTCCCTCCATGCTTCTCCCTTCTTTTCTCCCTGTACACCCAGAGAGTGAAAGCTGATGGTAGATTTAGCAGGTTTCAATTACCATTTACTGCCCAGGGGAGGTCTCAGGCCTCTCTTCCTGGGTTAATCTCCAAAGAATGGGTCTTAACTTCTCATTACCTGCTTGAGGTGAGTGGGTGGTCGAGGCACATATTTTCCAACAGAAGTTGTGGCTTTCTCTCATTCCTCCTGAGCCTCCACTTCAGTGTTGTAGGGACGATGAGCCTCCTTTTTAATAGCTGGATTTACCTTTGGTTATGGATCGAGAGCCTGGATTTATGTGTTCCTTCCCCTGTGCTTACTGTTCAAGGATGTAAAATACCCACAGAGATCTGAAGATTCCCGTGTAGGAATCCAAGAGTAATGTTGCTGCAGCAGGAGTGTTACTGGTGGGAGGAAAGAGGAGCCACGTGCTTGGAGCTCTCAGCTTTCAGCCCAGTGTTTGCAACTGCAGAAATTATTTTCTCCCGTGTAGATGCTTCCAGCTACAGCAAGGACCCCATTTCGCCCCCTGACCAGCCCTGTTCTATGGCACCAATGCCAGTACCAGTGTTGGCAGGTTGTGTTGTCCCCAGAGCAGGAGGGGAGGTCCCTGCCCTGCCCAGCTGGGCTGTCTGTGCAGACAGCAAGTGGCAATGGTGGCAGCTCTGCTTCATGACAAGCTTTCCATTTGGAAACAGGATGAGCTCAGAGTCTTGTTTCACCTCTCAACTCTTTCCAGTCTGGGCTGGATCTGAACTGGGAGAAGGCTCTTCTGTACTTCAGCAGCCCTCACTGGTGGGCTGTCTTCAAAAACAGCCTTTCACGTTCACGTACTCAGGACCAGATGCACCCGTCCAATGAAGCCTTTGAGACAAAATCTGTAATTTATGCTTCACACCTGGGTGTGAACTGAATCCAAGAGGTTCCTGCACATGTTCACCCCATCCTGTCCTCTGCAGGAACTGGATCACAGACACACAATATTGAAATGCAAAGAGAGTGGGCTTGATGATGTTCGTGTGTGTACTGGGGTCAGCCCAATGCGAAGAGCTGAACTGGTGACAGCTGGGGGTTGTTCTAGTTGTCAGAGCAGACAATGTGGTGAGCAGAGGTGAATGTGGGAACAAGGAGGTGTTTAACCCTTCTGGTCACAGTGGAACCCTGCAAAGGCACTGAGTAGTAGAAATAGGTGTTTCAGGTAAAGATATTACATACGATAAATGTAGCCAGATAAATTTAGATTAATTTAAATTTAAATAAGATATTATTTCTGTAAGCTGACTCTCAAACCTCCCATAGCTTTAAATTTGCACCTGGAGATACAAATTAGGACTTCTGGGATCTAGGAGATACCAGACACCTTATCAGGAGATAGCAGTGGCAGGCTGAGATCCCAACACGGCCTTGTCAGTGCAGTGCAGGTGCCAGCTTTTAAACCAGTGTGGGTTTGGATATTCACTGCTCTGTGAAGGCAGGGGAGTCCTGGCAGGAGGAAACCTCACCTTACACAATCAGCCTACAGGCTGATCTCTGTTCCTAAAGCCAAAGTCAGTCATGCACCTCTGCAGGGGTCTGTGATGAACCGTGTATGTGCCTGTAGGAAATCATCCTGCCCAAAAGGTGCTGTGGGACAAAGATTATGCTGATTATGCTTCCATGGCCAAGCACCAGGGAGGAAGTTAAACCAGGCCTTACATGGAGCTGTTGAAAGCTGCCTGTACCCAAATCCAGGCCCAGCCTGCACCAAAATGCTCTGCAAGAGAGCTGGAGGATGGTGAGAGTAATCACGTGAAAGCTGCCCTGTCAGTGCCTGCTTTTATTCCTGCACTGCAAACACTTGTTCTGGTTATAAATGGATCCATGAAGAATTTATTTCTTTTTCTGTTTCTGGGTTCTGTATTCCTCTGCTCATGTTTTAGAGCACAGAGGGATATCACTCTTGCTTTGTGTTTTGCTGTCCATCTCCTTCCTGCGCACTTTTTCTTCCCCTCCTACAGCAGAGCCATTTAGGCATCCATAAAACTCCCATAAAATTTTCTCTCCCACAACTTTTGCAAGAGCAGAAAAATGTCTGCTTCACTTCACACACATTTCAATGTGGGGGGAACAGACTTTATATTAAAAAAAAAATGAACAGTGAGTAAAATAACAAGCACAGAGAAAAAGGGCAGCTTTGGCAGAGCTGACGTCCTCCCACCAACTCACCTTCAGAGCTATTACACCATGTAAATCTCCCTTTTTTTGCAGAAAGAAGCGCCAAAATCAGCACCAGCCCTTTCAAATTGTGTCCTGCATGGAGAAATGGTCTTGGTATTAACACAGCTTGGCTCTGGGCCAGATGCCTGTGCATGGAAACATATTTAAACCACTGAATAAGCAGGGTATAAACAAGAATTTTCAAAGTTTGGTGGTTTTCGCAACTCCAGGCAATGAGAATTAGAGTCTACAGTTATTAAGTTCCCATCTGGTGGCTTCTTTATGAAGGAATGATATTTGCATGTTTCCAGCAGAGAAAAGCTGTTTTTAGCTCAGATAAAATGGAACATTTTGCGACGGTATGGGAAATAACAGATGATGCTGATTTTAGCAACTGGGGTTGTAGGTTCCACCAGCTGCCCTTTAAAAAAAAAATATTTATCTTTAAGTAATGTTTCTCCTAGTACTTTTAACACCCCTTGACTTGGAAGACTTTGGTCAGAGGAAATTATGGTATCTCACAGAAAAAGGAAAAAGCCCGTTGAGTCATCTGCTGGATATGTTGGCCCTCAGTGTGGTGAGGTTTTTTTTTCCTTTAAGTCTGAGCAAAGTGCAGGGCTGGTGTAGCCACAGGTTACCAAAAATGCAAAAGGGCCTGATTATTTCTTCTTGCACCATAGCGTTTAGCAGGAAGGATTTGCAGCTGCTGCACTGCATTGCAGCTGTGGGGGTTGCTAACATTCCAAAACACGCCAGGCAGGAGCTGCATGGATTAACCTAGAAGGAAACCTGGCTTGTTTTGAAATATCCTGTTCCACCACTGCAAACTGAATGTGGTTCTGGAACCAGACACAGCTTTCTGAACCAGCTTGTTCAGGCAGACACTGCCAGCTTCGAGCCTTGAAAACCATAAATACAGCTTGGGCACCAACTGAGCCACGCCACTGCTCACACACGGGTGCTTTTCCACCCAAACAGCTGCTCTGCTGTCACAGCCAAGAGAAAGAGGAAAAGTAGCACCCCAGAGGAGCTGGAGCTTTGGGACTGGAGCAGGAGACTGTACCCAGGCTCAAAACAGGGCCAACATCACCCTCCTCCCCTGAACTCAGCTTGGTAAATGCACTGTAGTTGAGGGCGAGAAGGGAAGGCATTTTGCACACAGGCAGAGTGTGAGTCTCAGCAATAGAATCATAGAATTGTTTAGGTTGGAAAAGGCCTCTGAGATCATCAAGCCCAACCATTCCCTCAGCACCGCAGAGGCCGTCACTAAACCATGTCCCCAAATGTCACATTTACATGTCTCTTAAATCCTTCCAGGGATGGTGACTTCACCACTGCCCTGGGAAGCCTGTGCCAGGGCTGGACAGCCATTTTGGTGAAAAAGTGTCCCCTAAGGCCTCCCTGAGCCCGTTTTCTCCTCTCCTGTTGCTTGTTACCTGTGAGAAAAGACTGACCCCCACCCGGCTGCCCCCTCCTGTCAGTGAGTTGCAGAGAGCAAGGTGGTCCTCCCCGAGCTTCCTCTTCTCCAGGCTGAGCCCCCCCAGCTCCCTCAGCGGTTCCTGGTGCTCCAGACCCTTCCCCAGCTCCATTCCCTCATTCCAGCCCCTCAGGGTCTTTCTTGGGGCGAGGGGCCCGAAACTAAACCCAGGACTCAAGGTGGGGCCTCACCAGTGCCGAGTACGGGGAGATGATCCCTTCCCTGCTCCTGCTGACCCTGTTATTGCTGGTACGATGGACACACGAACACATCTGGTTTGCACACCCCATTTGAAGCCCAGCAGCCTTGGTGTAACACTGTCAGCATTGCTCTGCACTCCAGAAGTCTGTAAGGGTGGCATTATTAATAGTAATTTAAGCTATTTGGAGCCTTCTGATATAGTGGAGCCTTTCAGAAGGCGGCAAGTCTGCTGTTCCCAAAGAAATCTCTGGCCTGCCTCCAAGTCTTATAAGATCATTGGGGTATTGCTAGGTTTGAAAAGTGGTGTTTGGGGGAAGATTTGTCTTTGCCTTGCTCCTGCCCTCCTCTTTTGTTGAAAGACACAGCTTTTTCGGTGTGATGGTAGTAGTGTCCAAGGCAGCCCATCTTTGGGAACTCCCGCAGCTCCTTTCTCTTGCTCCTGTCCTAAAAATAAATTCCAATCCTTCCTCCAGCACTGAGAAGCCTTGGACTGGCTCTGTGTGCAGTGTTGGAGCCTCCACCTTGCTCCAGGACCCTCCTGCGCAGTTGGGCACCGGACTGGAGGTTCACTCAGCTGGTGGTGACTGGTCCAGGAGCAGGAATAAAGCTGCACTTCAGGGCTTCCAACACACATGCAAAAGGAGTCAGTGCTCTGCAGTGCCCGACTGAGGGCAGTTCAGTCAAACTCTTCTCCTTCTTGCCTCCTTCAGGGTCTTCTGTTCATGGACAAACATGTGAAGCAACAAATCTGCCACTCTGAATGGCCTGGGAGCTGCTCTTTCCACGGATACAAACACCCAGAGAGCTCAGAGAGGTCTGTGTGATCCTGAACCCTGCAAGTTGCCTCTTTCCAGGTCCTGGCAATGGAGAGTCCCGAGCCACTGAGCTGATTTCATTTTTAACCACAGCCCAGCAGATCCCACACTTAGCTCAGGGCTGGCTGGGCTGCTCTGCAGATGATCTTGCAATGTTATGACAGTCCAGAGAGCCATTATTCCGAGCTCTTGCCAATCACCAGACTGCTGCCAGTCTGTGTCAAATGAAGCATCCCAGGCCCTGTCACATTAAATCCAGCAGCTCTTTCATTTAGAGCAGAGCAGTTTGTTTATTTGTGTTCCCTCCCCTCCTTTCGGGATGCCACACTCAATCATCTCCGGGCTTTGCTCTGCCCATGCAAAGCCTGTGACCACAGTGAAGCTCAGGGCCCCTTGAAGGGGTTGATGCTCTCGAGTGTTTTGCTGTGGTGTTGTTTTGGAGAGAGATGGGTATAAGGAAGGGGGAAAAGCAGGGAATACTGGTATGGCTGAGAGAGCAGCTCCAGATCAGGCCTTGACAGTCGCTCACACGAGTTCAAGGGCAGGGAGTCCCAGCCTGATGAGTCCCACAGCTGCTGTGCTCTGCTGGAAACGAGAAGAAACCACGCAGAGCAGGGTCACATCTGCTGGCACCAATCAAGGCACCTCTGTGCCTCGGTTTCCCTGTCTTGAAAACAGGAAGGGTGAGTGAGCAGTATCCCCGTCTCTGGAAAAGGGAAGCTCAAGCTTCCATATGGAGGGATGGAAATGAGGATGGTGGGGTGTGAGATTTCAGCTCACAGAGCTGGATTTCTCCAAGGCAGGATTGCCAATGCCCCTGCTGTTGTTCCTGAGCAGCTCCTGCCCTCTGCATCCTCTCCATGCCACACCACCAAGTGTGAGAATGCTGCAGCAGCCAAGTGGGAGGAGGGGGATTGCTCTTGGAGCTTGGGTTTCTCTCAGACAGAGGTGACTCCAAGAGGACAATTGTCCAATTCATGCAGGGGCTGCAGGTGGAGGCTGCAGAGAAAAGTCTGTACAGATGGAGAAAAGAAGGGGAAAATTATGATGGCTGGGAACATGATTACAGGAAGGAACCAGGGTCCTGCACACAATATTCCTATTTCATCAGCACAGATTCTCCTGTTCCTGCAGGAAGCCTCTTGAATCAAGCCTCTCTGTGCAAAGACTGCTCAGCTTCTGTTGCCTTCAGAGCTTGAAAGAACGGGGTTGGGGGGGGAAAGAGATTCTTTGGGGGTTTTTATTTATAATACATCCGCAATAAGAAGTGGTTCATTTTTTGTCATTGCCTGCTTTGGTGTTTAATTTGCCTCCTGTAGGATTTGAACTCCGATGTTGTGATGCGTTTTTTTCCCTTTACAAGAACTAAAAGCAAATGCACAGTTAAAAGACAGAATTCCAGAGCTTCCAATCATTTGACAGAATGAAGTCTGTGAGCCAAATTAACAGAGCTTCCTCATTACTGGTGTCACTTTGCGTGCTGGCTAAATGCTCTTGAGTTCAGCCCTGATCCATTACCAAAAATACTCTCCTAACCTTCCTTGCAAGGGGCCCCAAGCTGATTAAAAGCAAAATGGGTTTTAATTGTGATCTTTTTCCCCTCAAAGAGTGGCTTTTATCAGTGGCTGCTTGTTTCGCAAGAGAGTTACTGGTTATTTCATGAGTTTTGTGCAAATTCACAGGAAGAGCTTCCCTATGGATGAATGGAGATCTCTTCAAGGAAGAAGGACGTCTACTGCTTTTAAGGAGTGTCTTATAACAAAACCTTACACAAATCCCTATTTGAGGTGTCACTTCTATGCCAATGTCTCTTTAAGAAAGTGTAATGATAAATCCAGCTTCATTATCCAACATATCCAACAATCAGCCCAGTGACATCCTTCCCTTCCCTTCCACGGAATAGCGATTGACTCATTGGGTGACTCTGCTTGCAGTTGAAACCACATCCAGTAACTGGAAACCCAGGGAGACTCTGCAGTCTCCATGGAGACAGCACACTTACAACTTAATGTGATCAACAGATGCTGCAATAATCTTGAAAGATGGCGAAAATGTTTCAAACCGAGTGTTGTTTATGGTGGGTCGGTGGATGTTCAAATTTGCTCTGTTGTGACTGGGCTCTGTGTAAACACACCCTTTTTGGAAAACCCACAGGCGTGTGTGTGTGCGTGTGTGTGTGTGTGCGGAGGGAGAAACCTTTATGTGGGTAAAGCAACTGCTTTTCTGTTCTCAGCATCTGCCCTTGTGGAGGTCACCTCAACTTTCTCCTCTATCCCAGTTTATCTGTAAAATGGGGCAGGGCCAGTCATCCAGGTAATGGCTGCAGCATCTTTTATGCTCTGGGGTGGATGGCTGTAATGAGATGAAGCTGGTAGGATTCTGATGAATGAGTCTATAATCTCAGTGAATTGAACAGGGATCTCCCTCTGTGCTGGATGACCTAATGCTGGAGCTGACGTCAAGATTTCCAGAGCAGATTTATACTTCTGCTGCATTTTCCTGTGAAACCTCTAACGAGTGATCATTTCCCACTGAATCTTATAATCATTTGTAAAGAAATGACCTGTTTTCTGTCTTCCCTGCTCTGATTCTGTTGCAAGCCCCCATCCCTGTCACATCTGGACCCTTTCACCAGTCCCAGGGGTAGGGAGATGCACTCCTCAAGCAGGAGGAAGACGCTGGTACTGCATCAGAAAAATTCCTGGAGCATAACTATTAGAAAGGATGTTCCAGATGCAAGGGCTGGCTCAGCCTTCATTTCACTGACTGCTGGGAAGGTATAAATTCATGCTGCATTTGTTTCTTCTTCTTTCCCTAAGCATCCTCTGCTGG
This sequence comes from Oxyruncus cristatus, assembly GCA_013399855.1. Taxonomy (NCBI): domain Eukaryota; kingdom Metazoa; phylum Chordata; class Aves; order Passeriformes; family Cotingidae; genus Oxyruncus; species Oxyruncus cristatus. The sequence goes on from VXAY01004187.1 coordinate 267,367, forward strand.
CCACTCTTGGAGACGGGGCTGCTTGGCTGGAGGGACACTCGCTCTGAATTCCTGCTCTGCTCTTAAAGTCTAGTGGCCGTGGAGAGTGGAGGGGTTTCTGTGTTTTCCTCTGTTCTTTGGGTTTTTCACGAGGGAGGATGAGTCTTTGATAGCACAGAGGCATTTAGAGCCATGCAAGGTGCTTCACAGACACAGGAGAGATGCAACTACCAGCTCAGAGGCTGTGAAAGCAGTGAGACCTACACCAGTTTTACAGGGAGGAGGTTGTGGCAGGTCTGCCCTCAAAAACCACTGAGCGGGTCTGTCTGTACCTGTGCTGCCCCAGCTCACAGCTCAGTGCCTTTGCTGAGGTGCCAGCCAAGGTGACAGGAGCTTTCTGGTGTGAGGGAGACTCAGGCAGTCCCTTCTGCTGGCACTGAAACTCTCTGCAGATGGGCAGTGGTTGGTGACTTCACCTAAACAGCTGCAATAAGGAGAAGGCAACTTTCCAGCCTAAGGATCCTGCTGGAAATCACCTTCAGCAGAGCAGAATGCAGCCCCAGCTCCCACCCAGGGCCAACCTTCCTTGCTTGCAAGACCCCAGACCCCTTGGCTGGACTCTTGCCCTCGATGAAAGGTGCTCAGCACTGTGAACTCTCCCCACCCATGCGCCCAGGGGTCAAGAATTTCCGGGCAGAAACCATCTATTGACACGTCTGGGGCATCCACCCTTGGAGAGATCCTCACCCATGCCCCAGTCAATGGGCTTCCCACCCATGATTCCCATTCCACTGCCGATTCCCATGGGAACTGTACATGTACACGCAACACATAGAGCAGCCATAAAGATCAGTAAGGATTATTGATCAAATAATGACAGGAATGCATCTCCTTTCCAAAAGGACAGGATACCTAATTCAATGAAAGGAATTCCTCGTTGAAGTCCCAGATGGGTCCATAAGATCAGCCTGATTATCTTTTGAAACCTTGGTTGCTCCAAATACGACTGAAAATTGAATTAGCTCAGAGAGAGACAGCCCTGGCCAATCACTCAGGGAAGCTGAAGGACAGCTTATTGATTTTCATGTTTCAGAAAAATTAAATGATATCCCTTTTTGTTATTTAAAATGCTGCTTAAGCAATTTAGTAATGTGATGTTGGAGGCCCAGTTCCAGGCTCTGAATTGGCTGAAGGAGGGGGTGGAATTTCCCTTGACAAGAGAGTTAGGTGGAAGAAAGATTTAGTGTAATTGCCTTCCCTTCCAAATAATTGATGGCACCAAAAGAATGGCTATATTTTGCCAGCTTCCTTTCCTGCATACAATTTATTAAAGATATAGCAATTAATTATGTAAATAGTTGATTTATAATCAACAACACTGGTGGTTAATTGATTTTTGTGTGTGTGAATCTATATGACAGGGAAATACTGATAAGGTGATTATACTGTCCTGCCAGGCCACAGCCACCCTCAGGGAGGGGAGGAGGTGGTCCCATGAGCTTCAGCAGGTGGATTTTTGGTCCTTTCCTTGGGAATTTAACCCTTCTCCATCCCCGGAATGAAACTGGTATTTAAGGGATCCCATCTGTCCAGAACAGGCTCCTTACGCCAAGAGCGTGTGGAAAGAAAGCGTCTTTCAGGAACTGCTGTCTCCTTCAGCTGGAAGTGAGCTCTGCTCAGCTGCTTCTGAAGGGGCTGTGTGGGGAGTGCCAGCCTTTCCCAACCCTCTGCCAGCCTTTCCCAACCCTCTGCAGTGCTGCTTGGATTAAACTGTGGTGCAGGATTTCTCTCCCTGGCTGCCCCACCCCTTCCCTCCGTATTGTTTCAGGCAAATCTTTCAGAAACAGCTCTTAATCAAATGAATGTGCAGTTATAAATAAAATATCTTCTCCTCCTGCTTCTCCCCTCCAACCTCAAATCTTGGGCCTTTGCCCAAGCAGGAGAATGGGAATTGCTTCCAAATGCAAGCAGTAGTTGTAAGGTGACGTTTGTGCTGTGCCCCTGATTCCAAGGGGCTCATCCCATACAGCGAACAGCTTGGGGACATCTGGCTGGTCTCAATCCTTCAGCAGGAAGGGAGGGAAGGTTTGGAGTGACCTGAGTCTCCTTAAGATTATCTAAACACTACTAAGGCTCTTTTCACACCCAGTCCAGGTGGGTTTTGTGCTGCCAGTGTGGGGGAAAGCTCTCTGTCCTCCTCCCTCTCCCACTCTCTGCAGTGCCGCTGGATTTAGGATCAGCCACCTTCAGCTCGTCTAAAAACCTCTGTCCACCTGGACAAAAGGCTCCTGCACTGGGCCTGGACTCTCCCTTGTGTGATTTGGGAGCTGGGAGGTGTGTAAATCTGTCCAGGGCTGCCTGAAGTTCCTTGACCTTCAACTAAGACCTGAGCTGCCTCTTCTCTGTGATGAGTCGACGCTATTAATTGGAAATCCAATTTTGGAGGATGGCCAGGCTAATGCTGAGCCAGCATCACTTGGCTCTGCAGGCAGGATATAGGACATGCCTTGGTCTATCTATAGCCGGGGAAAGTCAGCTCGTTCTGTCTTATTGCAGGGGAAAGTGGGGTAAATAGGTCCCAGTTCCTCCCTCACCAGTCTGGCACCTCACACAGTTTTACTTTTTCCTATTTCTAGCTTGTAGCAACAGGAACTGTACAACAGAACTGCCAAGCAAAGATTTTTTTTAACTGATCCCTGACAGAAAACAGGATAAAATGGAATCAGTCCTCTGCAAGCAGGGCATCCCAACGAGGTCCCTCCAGCGTGGGTGGAGAGCAGGCAGTGAGTGTCTTTCCACCCCAAACCCTGACCTTGGGGCAGTTCATTCACCCTCAGAGGGGCTGGTCCTTGCCCTCCCTTGGTTGCAGGGGGAGCCATGATTCAGAGCACTGCTGTGAAATGCTTGGTGTGATGGAAAATGAGCTGCTCCCTGGAGTGCTCGCAGCTCACACGCATGGCACATGAGATCACACTCCTGTGTCCCAACTGGGGGATTCTTCAGTGCCTCCTCAAAATGTGAAACAGTTGTAGAGCAGAGCTGCCTCTCAGAGGAGCCCGTTGTGTTACATCACCCGAGGGGTAAACAAGACATACAGGCCCTGGTGAACAGGGCCAATCCCAAAAGCCACACTTAGCACAGGCCTCACAGTCAGAAAAGCAGCTTTTATTGACATCTGAGTTATCACAGAATCACAGCATGGTTTGGGTTGGAGGGGACCTTAAAGCTCATCCAGTGCCACCCCCTGCCATGGGCAGGGACACCTCCCACTAGCCCAGGTTGCTCCAACCTGGCCTTGGACACTTCCAGGGATGGGGCAGCCACAGCTTCTCTGGGCACCCTGTGCCAGGGCCTCCCCACCCTCACAGGGACGAATTTCTTCCTAACACCTAATCTAAACTCTGTCCGTTTGAAGCCATTACCCCTTGTCCTGTCACTCCAGGCCCTCGTAAATAATCTCTCTCAATCTTTCCAGCCGGCTCCCTTCAGGCGCTGGAAGGCTACATCAGGTCACCCCAGAGCCTTCCCTTTTCCAGGCTGCAAAATCCCAAGTCTCTCACTCAGCCTTTCCTCACAGCAGAGCTGCTCCATCCTTCTGACCAGCTCTGCGGGCTCCTCTGGACTCGCTCCAAAGGTCCATGTCTTTCCTGTGTGGGACCTCAGAGCTGGAGGCAGTGATCCAGCTGGGGCCTCACCTGGGTGAGGAGCAGAGGGGGACAATCCTGCCCCTCAACCTGCTGCCCACGCTGTGGGGATGCAGTTGAAGGCTGATGGACACCAGGTGCCGAGCAGCAAAGAGCAGGAGGGGAGCAACAGGGCAACACCTCCCTCAGCTGAGAGCGGGGTCAGCTCCGGCCAGCGCTCGACTGCAGCCTCTGTATTTGCTTGTGATCCATCCAGTGTTCCTGTTCCTTGATCCCGGGGTTTAAGCACGGCTCAGGAAGAGAAAGGCAAAGGGCAGGCTGCAGGCTGTGCTACAGAAGGGAAGCAGGTAACAGTGACAACAGTGCAGTGCTGACTGCCAGGTGTGGACATGGGCTGGTGGCAGGGACATTCACTGCTGCCTCACGTGGGATGGTTCACACAAATCCTCTGCCCTCCCTTTTTCTGCTTAGGATGGGCAATCTCAGGGATGTACTTTCCATGGGTTTATGTGTATCCTGTGGTGTGGAACGGTAGGAAAATGGTCCTGGGCTCAGATACAGCTCTGTCAGGTATCCCAGCACTGGCAATCAGCACCGAGGTGTGAGAGTGGCTGACAAGGGCTGTGCTGAGCCAGAGCTGATCAATCCCAATCTGATTAATACTAACTGTTTATAAAGTGTGTCAGGCCCAAACGTGTATCCAATATTAATTAATCCTCTGAATTGCCCTGGGAAGTACAGAGGAAAGGAAATACTGTGTCTATTTTTAAAGAAAGGAAACGGAAATAATTGATTAGATGGTGCTTGGAGCTTTTGGGTTATTTCTGCTTCTCCTTTTGTCTTGAACTTTTGGGAGGCTTGGTGGGCAGGGCCCAGCTTTCCACCCAGCCCTGGGAGACGGGGTGGCTGCACAGCTGGGCTCTGCTCCAGGAGGTACAGAATGACTGACTCATCACAAGTCCCTACGGAATTGTTAAGGAATTCCCTGTTAGCGGGTTAGAAATGAGAGATGTCCCTGGCAGGAGGTTGCCTGTCCCCCACACGTGCAGGTTCTGGCCAACATTACAGGTCACTGTGTGTGTGTGTGTTCAGGGCCACGGCAGAGTGAAAAGGCTGTTAATACATGACCAAGCTCTTTGCAATGCTTGGGCAGCTGAGGACAGGAATGGGGCTGTCCCTTCAGGCATCAAAGCCAAGTTTGGAGCCGAGGGAATCCAGCTCAGTGTGGTCAGTGCCCCTGGAAGAGCTGAAAAGACCCTCTCTGCCCCAAAGCTGTTGCCTTGTGCATAACCCCTCTGCTTCTTTCTAGGCATCGTGTTATATCCCATTTTTTGTCACATCACTGAGACAGCTCTGAGCCTTAGTTTTAATTTCAACAAAGCTTTTGATTGATGCAGTAGAGCCAGTGGAAACCTTTGGTGCAGGCACAGCTCAGTGAATCCCATGCAGGGCATCACGTTGTGCGCTTAACCCGCTTGGAGAATTCCTGGCAAAGAGCTTCCAGATCTGCAGGTGGGAACAGTTTTCCATCTGCCTTGGCTAAAAGCATGTGAGTTCCAGGGTTCTCATTTGGTCTCCGTGTGTAGCCCCAGAGGAATGATGTGGATGGAAAGACATGTCAAAAAAGCAGCACCTTAAAGAGCCCAGTTGAAGACTCAAGAATCCCTTCAGGGCTTGGGCCAGACCCTCTGCTGCCTGTGACAGCCCTGTGAATAAACAGAGCACTTTCTTCTCCATGCTGGGGAACCCAGGGCCTCTCATAAGCACTAGAATTTGCATAAAACACTTAAAACTCACATAAATAAACCTTTAGACAGCCAGATCTTGCAGGAGCCGAATGAAATCATAAAGCCCTGGGTTTTAATTAGTCTCTCACCCTTGCTATATCAAACGATCATCATTGCTCATGTCAAACCCGTGCTTATTCTGGGATACAAAAAGGCTGAGTCCCCTGGCAGGGCTGAGGGATGTGAAGGAGGGAGAGGAACAGCCATTTGGGTCCGAGTGGTTCCCGGGCTGTGGTTTCCCTTGCAAAGCACTTGCTTGGAGCTTTTTAGCACAGATGGCCCAGAGTTTCCCTCCCTGTTTCACCCGGGGCAGGAGAACAGGGCAGGAAGCTCCAGGGAAGGACTTGCACCGGCAGCTCAGGGAGCAGAGCAGCGCTGGGGACATCTCTGTGCCTGGGGCAGACGTGGCCTGGAAACCAGAACTGTGTGGCAGGTCCCAATCCAGCCCCAGCCGAGGGCAGCACGAGGCTCCTGATGTCCCCTCCAGACCCTGACACAGCCCCTCAGCATCTGGCACACAAAGCTGGTGGGTTTTCTCCTCTTTTCCCTCCCTGCTGCCGTGCAGGCACGCACAGATGGCAGACACAGAGCTGTTCTAAAGGGTTATTGAAGATCTAGGGGTTGGTTTTTTTGCTCTCCCTTTGATTGATGCCTGAATAGGCCCATCCAGATGTGATAAGGTCAAATGTAAATTTAATCAGTTTTGTTAATTTTTTACTTTAATTCCTGGGTGATGCATGAACAGATCAGACTGTTGGGAAGAAGCTGGCAGTGGGGGAGCCTGTGATAACTTTTTCTCTCAGCTTCTGTCCAAATCATTTTAATGACAGGTTGCTGAGCTGTGGGGTTCCAGAGCTTTCCAGGAAATCCTGGGCATGGAACTCTTCTTAATCAAGAAATTTGTATAAAAATTCAGAGAAGGTCCTGGGGAAATTCCCAGCTGGGAAATCCTCAAGAGCTTTTAGACTCGGGAATTCCTGGAAATCACCAGAAAATTCATACAAATTTTCCGCAGCACAGCATCAGATTTTGCCCTAAAATAGGTCTGAAAAGAGCACGTTGTCAAAGATTTGCACACCCTGCCCTCAGCTCTGCACCTGCCTTGTGCTGTTCCTCTTTTGGGAGGTGGAGGTGAGGTGTTTCCAAAAGGGACCTTGCAGAAATCCAGGTGCCTGGTGTTGGTAGCCCTTCTGTGAAGGATTAGCCCTGATTTCTCAGTTCCTCTGCTTGGTAAAGTGAGGCTACAGCGTGGGAGGATGAGGGGGTTCTTTGACGTGCTGCTTAGTCATTTGGTCACAGGGACAACTCCAGGGTTCACAAATGTTTGTGGAACAGCAGGGTGGGCAGGACTTGCAACCAGACTTGAGGTGAGGTGATGATGTCTTAAACAGCCAGTGTGATGCTCCAAAACCCATCTCCCTCCACGCAGAGCAGGCTCTGCTGCAGACCTGGGCCCTGTGCTGCTCTCTGTGAGGCTGAGGCAGGATTTAATCCTGTAATTTATTTGATGAGTTTGGCTGGTTTTCTTCAATACTTATATAGAGTCAAGTGAATGCATCAGCCTCAGTTTTTTATGATGCTTGCTCTTTTCCTTGTTTTTGCTTCACTGGCCATTCCCATGACTGTCACTGGGGCAGGAAATGGGATAGGGAGGTGTCCAAGACCCCGAGGAGGGAGGCAGGTGGTCCCTGCCTGGTCAAGGGCAGGTCAAGACAGGAGCATCTCTCATGGTTCCTCTTCTGTCAGAGGATATTGAACCAAACATGGAATTGTTAAATGCCTGTTCTCTCTGCCTTAATGCAAACAGCACTGCATGAGCACCAGCTCATTAGAGCTTGTTTGGGATATCAGCAGCAGGTTGGCCACCATGTGTCACCCTGTTGGCACGTGCCAACAGGGGAGAGTCCACACTGCAGCTGAGATGGCTCCAGAGACTTGGAGAGCTTGGGGAGTGGCCTGGCTGTGGCCACTGCAGGGTGCTCAGAGTATTCCATTGCCAGCTCGCTCCCTGGCTCGGTTTTGGGCATCTGGAATACCACGGTCTCACGTAGCACTCGGGCAGGGAATAGGGACTCACAGAATCACAGGATAGGTGAGTTTGGAAGGACCACAGTGGGTCATCTGGTCATCCCAGAGCACACAGCACAGGATTTTGTCCAGAAGGTTTTGGAATATCTCCAGTGAGGTAGACTCCACACCCTCCCTGCACAGTCTGTTCCAGCGCTCGGTCACTTCACAGGGAAGAGGTTTTTCCTCGTGTTCAGGCGGAACTTCCTGGGCACCAGTTTCTGACTATTCCTCTTGTCCCACTGCTGGGCACCCCCGAGCAGAGCCTGGTTCATCCTCTGCCCCCTCCCTGCAGACACTGACGGACATGGATGAGGCCCTCTCTCAGCGTCTCGAGGCTGAAAAGCCCCCAGTTCCCTCAGCCTGTCCAAATAAGAGAGATGTTCCAGTCCTTTAATCATCTTCGTAGCCCTCACTGGACACGCTCCAGGAGCTCCATGTCTCTCTTGTCCTAAGGAGCCCAGAACAGGAGATAGCACTGCAGATGTGCCTCCTCAGGGCTGAGCAGAGGGGCAGGATCACCCCCCTAATAGACACCTCGTCGCACCTCATCTCAAAAGACACTCTGACTGCAGCAACGATGAGGACTTCAGGGGAGAAGGAGGAAGAGTTCAGCTATATGGCAACTAGCCAAGCCATGCTATTTACCCTCAGGCAAAAGAGCAATCTGTGGCCTGTTTGTTTTGCTTTGCTGTATTTATAGCTGCAGCCAAAGTGCCCATGCTGTGGGGAAGAGCTGCCAAGCGTAGGCCAGCACTTGGTGGATTGAGCTGTAGCAACTCGGGGCTAATCCACTGCGTTTTCTTGGCACGCAGGTGACAAAACTCGGCTGTGTCACCTCCGCAGAGCCCCGGCCATGGGGCTGAGCCCCAGTGAGAGCAGCGTGGGCCTGGATTCAGGAGCAGACTTGGCTCTTGCTTGGCTGTCATTGTAGACACATCCTTAGTGTTTTCACTGCTGGGGGAAACAAACCCTTTGGCGTGTGCTTCCCTTCACACCCCGTGCGGATCCAGCTGTCTCTGCTCGGGAGCAGATGGCGGAGCGAGAACGGAGATGCCTCAGGTGAGTCGGGCTGGGAGATACAAGTGTGAAGAGACACATCCTTGCATTGTCAAAATATTGGGATGTCTAGTTAAACCAGAACAGAAGGGATTGCAAAAGCCACCAGCTCCCCCCGTAGCAGCACACAGGTCCATGTGCAGGCTGGGGGAGCACCCAAAGGTGGGGTTGGCACCGAGTTGCACATTCTGGGTGCCCTGAAGGGGCACGACAAACAATAACAGGAGCATTTAAATGCCACAAAGCTCATTTTATCGGGGAGATGGTGTGTACTAGAAGCAGGTTGTTGCACACAGCTCCTTTGATGGGTCTCAGCAGATAGCACCAATTATAAAATTATTAACAAACGAATGTGCTCCTTCGCTCCAATTAAATGATAAGAGCCAAAGCAAAGGGGCAGATTTTTATCATTATCAGATTACAGGCCCATATTGTGCTGATAATAAAGCAGGCACTTCCTAATGCGTTACCTCTAATATGGCTCCTTAGATTATTGTTTGGCTGCAGAAGAAATAAAAAGAACTTTGCAAAAGCAATAATAACGTGGAAGTGTCTTTATCACAGGCCGTTCCAGGGAGTGTAACAAAAAGGGCCTGCAATGACTCAGGCCGATGACAATGAGGATAATAAGAACATCAGGAGTGGGGAGGGTGCCCACACAGCAGAGCACTGGGCCAGAACATCTCGAGTCTGTTCGAGAGATAAAACCTTAAGAGGGAGTTCGCTTCAATCAGAGAGGCAGTTTGCTGCAGCCTCTGGAAAAGTGAAAAGAGCCACAGGAGGAGGAAGAAAGGAAAATTAAAGCTCTTCTGGGGGTTGGAGTAGTGTTTCTCTCCTATTCTTCTTCCCCTAGAAAGTCAGGTAGGATTTGGGATGCGGCTACAAATACGCAGTCCCTCTTTCACTGCCTGAAATCTGATATTCCAAAGGTGATCAAATGTACTCAGGCAGTGTAGTACTAATTCAGCTGCCATGTGACATGTCGAAGGAGGAGAAAACCAACTGCATGGGAAGGGACACAGAATGAGTTTCCCCTTCCTGACCCTGAAAAAAATCACACCTGGAAGCCTGAAAACTGATTTTGTTTTCCTCTCTGCAGGTGAGAGACAGCAGTTTAAGGAAAAGAGAGTCCTCCTCTGACTCTCTGCCTTGCAATGTGTTAGGTTGTTAGGCAGGTAAAATATGTAGGGGATATGATTCCCTTCCTGTACTGGCATAAATCAGAAGTCACTCTAGCTGTGCTGATTTACACAAGCTGAGGGTTTGGCTTAACAAAATTATAACAGCATAAAGCTGGTGAGGAGGAAAGGTCAAGCCTGCCATATCTGCCTCAAAGCATGGTGATATCAGCCATGAAATTGTGATCATGACTGATCAGGGAACCTCGTCATTAAGTGATTAATTATTATTAATTATTATTTATTACTCTAGCACCAGGGAGCCCTTGTCACATCTATGTTAAGTTCCCTTGAACCTGGATCCGCTCCAAGTTTTCTGAACTCCTTGAGTTTGCAAAGCAAAGCTGCTGATCTTGTAAGAACAGGTCTGGGAGTTTAATACTCCCAGGACCTGCAGTCCTCAAAGGAAAAGCGCCATAAATGTGTGTGTTGCTTGGAGAGGGAGGAAAGGGGTCCTGGAAGGAGCCCAGCAAAGTAGAACTGGGAAATAATAATGCTGAGAAAATGGTGAGCTAAAATTAGAGCTGAGCTTAACTCGGGAATAGTTCTTGGACTGGGGAGGGCGAGGGGACTACAGGCTCACGTGCTTCTAATTACCCATCCTAACAATCAGATCAAACTACCTCAGAGGACTAATTCCAATGAATTTTGCTCTCATTTTCATCGATGTAAATCACTACTCTCGTGTCATCAGAGCTGGGTTGGATTTACACCCAGTGTAGCAGAGGTTGGAAAGCATCTGCACTGAATTCCTGCCAGTTCTTTCCCAAGTCTCCCTGCAGAGACTCCAGAACAAAGTGACATTGGCCCTCCTGGGCATCAGAGGGCCACTTGAAAGGCTAATTAATGTTACCCCTGTGCCAGATCAAGGAGGTAAAGGACTGTTTTCTTGTCCTGATGCAGCACCAACACGAACAGCTTTACAGCCCCAGCCTGTTGGCTGCTGATTCTGCCTTCGTTACCTGTTATTTACAACCCTGCACACAAAAAGGTCTCTTTTATTTATCTGTATGTTTTTGGTTCCCGGGAAGATCTTCAGCTGCGAGCTGAGTCGGCAGGATCTCTAGTCAAACAACGAGCCTCCTTTCCCTGCAAGACACTGAAACCCCTGATGTTGAGCCTGACAGGAGAGAACTCTTCCCTTTCGATGTACCACGTCGCTCTGTTTTGCTTCCCGTCTTTCCCTGCAAGCAGGAAACAGCCCTCTTGAATATAATTTCTATTGAAAGCAAATGGTGTCTATGTCTGATTAGTTCTGGCTTGAGGCTGTATCAACAAGCTCACTGTTGGTCCTGCATTTGCAGCCTGGAATATTTTAGGGCACTTGAGTCTGACAGATTCATGTTTATTACATTAAACCACTTTATCATTGACTCGCCAAAGTGTTATTCTACCAGCTGGCAAGAGGCAGTGGGGGGGGTTGGAATCAAAGCTACACCACTGGCAAAAGTGGTGGCAAAAAGGGCAAATCATCTAGACAGAGCCTCAGAAGGCCTAATTCTGCTCCTGTTCAGGGCCTGATCCTGCCTCTGCTCTACGAAGTGCCAAAGCTGTGGTAGAAGGGTGATACTCCTGATGTTGATCAGGGACCCCTCTGGAATAAGTGGAATTAGATCGAAACACAACACTGGGTAAGTGAGGATCAGACCAGGCAGATTCTGGTCTGTGCAGAGCAGGGGCTGTGCTGGACTCCTCCCCAGAATGTCCCTGTCCCCATATCACACACACCAGCCCCCTTAGAATCATAGAATCAGAGAATCAGAGAATCAGACGGGTTGGAAAGGACCTCGGAGATCATCAAGTCCACCCCTTGATCCAACAGTTCCCAGACTATGGCACTCAGTGCCACGTCCAGCCTCATCTTGAAAACCTCCAGGGATGGAGAATCCACCACTTCCCTGAGCAGCCCATTCCAATGGCTGATTACCCTCTCTGGAAAGAATTTCTTTCTAATATCCAACCTAAACCTCCCCTGGCACAGCTTAAGGCCGAGCCCTCTTGTCCTACTGCTGGTTCCTGGGAGAAGAGACCAACCCCCACCTGGCTACAACCTCCTGTCAGGGAGTTGTAGAGAGCGATGAGGTCTCCCCTGAGCCTTCTCTTCTCCAGGCTAAACAACCCCAGCTCCCTCAGCCTCTCCTCATAGGACTTGTGCTCCAGTCCCTTCACCAGCCTGAGTGCTCTTCTCTGCACCTGCTCCAGCACCTCAATACCCTTCCTTCTGCCCCGCCAGGAGCTGCAGCCCTCTCACAGTGCAAACATCAGCACAACTTTTCTGTGTCAGCAAATAAGACCTACAAGACAAAGAGGGAGCTGCGAGAGGAAGTGCCTTTGCTCTCATTTTATTCTCTTGCTAAGCTGTTTCTGTAACTGCAACTGTACAAACAGAACAAGCCACCTTTCCCCCCACCCCAGCAGCCCAGGGCCTCAAGACAGGGCAGGATTCTATTCACATTTCCTCTCTGGGGACAGGGTTTCCATTACACCAAGGCCCCTCTGGCAGGCTACAAAGGTCTTGAAAGGATTGGAAAATGTCCCCTGCCAGCTTCCCTTGCTCAGGAGAGCTCTGGGCTCACACAGGGCTGGCACAAGGCCTTGAATTGCTGCAGGAGCCTCCGCTCTGTGGGGAATCCCAAGGGGTCTCTTTCAAAACAAAGGTATAAATTTCAAAACATCCTACGGAAAGGGAAAATACCAGCCCCAACCAGAGGAATGTTTTGAAGCAATCAGACTGTTTCATTTAAAACCAACCAAGTCTGGCAGCCTCCTCCGTTATTTTTCGTTCTTGTTTAACATCCAGAAGTCCCCGAGGAATTTGCTGGTACATTTACTCTGCTTCTCCACAGGTCTCCACAGAGCAACTGTAACAGGCAATGTGTGGCCTGACTTTGTCACCCTGCCCATCCTGTCATTCTGAAAAATCAGAGTAATCCTTAATATTTCCCAGAAGTAGCTTCTGCCCAGGGTTCCTACAGGTGTTTTACCTGTGCTGTTTGCAGCTCTGCACTGTACTGGAAAGACAAGGGAGCTCAAGGAATGGCAGGTGCTGAAGGTAATCAGAAGTGAGCTGAAAGTAAAGAATTTTAAACTAAAATGCTTCTCCAGTTTTTCCTTGTCAACAAAGGTGAGAGATGCAAACTCCCAGACTACAGATGACCCGTGTTGTGTGTGTGGGGGGGGGGAATAGTGGCTTGGGGATCTGAGAGCAAGTGGATTCCTGGACTTGGTTAAAGAAAAAGGCTGATGCCACCTATCCCAAGCGATTTGGTGTGTGGGGTTTCTGGGAACTGTATCTTTACCCTCATTTTAGGGATGTAAGACAACTAGAGAAGTGACAGGGAGCAGAACCAGGAGTGGCAGGGCTCCAGTGCACATCAGGCTTCCCAAGTCCCAGGCCTGTTCCTCGTCCATTAAACAGCACAGCCCTCCTTGCTGCCTGCACGTTGTCCAAGGCTCTGCTTAACAGTCCAAGCCATGTGCAAATATGAAGAAGAGAAAATAAACGAGATGAAAGCCAACCAGAAACCAGGTCCATTAAGATCATCCTTGGTAACCCTCCATTTAGCCCGTTCTTTAAAGAAAACTGGCTGAACATCTGAAACGTGTTTGCTCTGCAGACAGATAACTCTGAAAGTCTCTGAAGAGCTTTAAGCTTTCTTAAAAGGAAGCAAAAGACTCTGTGTCGTGCCACATAAGACATTAATCTTTAAATGTTACGCAGATGACTGGGGAAAGAGGCCATTTGTTACAGGAGGGAAAAGAGAGAAAGTGGGGGGTTTTTTTGGCTGTTCTGCCGGGAGAGCCAATTCCCCTCTGTGGGTTTGATGCATTGTTTCATAAGTAACAGTGTTGGTTTTGCACAGGAGCAGCTCTCAGAAACCATAATGTTTAGTGCAGAATTAAATGGTTTCTAGGAGAGAGGTTTTCTTTGCTATTTTTGCTGTCGGTGGAGCAGGATGTGCCTAAGAAAGTCGCTCTCACTAATGCCCCCTGATCCTGCAGCAAAGGCATCAGCTGGTTTGTGGCCCTTGTATCAAATGTCGGTCTCTGTTCACGCTAGACCATTTCTGGGATATTTTTGTCTTCAGAAACTGTTGCCATTGCAGAAAGAGAGCCAGAAAACACACATACATTGTGTTGTCCTGGGCAAGAGATGTTATTTTTGTTCTTTCTTCCTTGGTATGCGCCTTTCTGAAAGCAGAAGTAGTTTGGGCTGATGGAACGTGCTGTTTGGGTGCAGGAAAAGTGCACGGCACTGGAAGTGTTGGAAAATGCAGCTGTTGTTGGGATCATCCATTTATGCCGGCGCAGAGCAACAAGGTCTGGGTGTAGAGCGTTTGGTTTCCCAAAGGTGGTTCCCAGAACAGGCAGCAGAGCTGCGAAACTTGGTCACACTCTTCCAGGAAATGAGTCGGGTGACACCCCAGGGTGGGGAATTCTACATTTTGCTGCTCAGTGATGGGGCTTTTCGACCACAGTAGGAGATACTGAAGACTGCTCTTGTCAGGAGGAAGCTGATGCTGAAGTCAGGAAGCCTTGGGGCAATTTTCCTTACGTGGATGTACAAAGGTCTGGTTTTCAGAGCACGGGAGGAGACCCCACAGCCTAAAGCAACAGCTCCAAACCTCTTGCACATAAACACAGCTCAGAAACTTGTTCCGTGTCTCTGCCTCCCCACGAGATGGTTGCGTTTGACTTTCCTTTGCTGCTCCCTTTTTTCACTCCCTCTCCAAATTAAACCAGAAATCGTTCCCAAAGTACCCATGCTCAGGGCAGCTCTGCAGCTCTGCATTTCCTTCCTGTTTTCAGCGTGTGCACGTGCTTAAACTGCACTTAGTTACTTCACCGAGGAATAACAGTTAAAAACCACCCGTTTCAGTGGGGGTTTACCCTGATCTGTAGCAAAAGCCTGACCTTCCCGCTAGAGATGGCCCTGCTTCGCCTGCAAGAAACGCTCCCAGAATGCCGAGTTCCCCCCTGGCATGTTTAACTCTCCGCGGGCATCACCAAAGCACGAGCTGTCACTGCTGTCCCATCCAGCACAGCTCCTCCTAAGGATAATATTTTTCTCGTCTTAAAACGACTCGAGCAACCACGACTAAGTGCCCAGCAGGTCAGCTGGGAATAATCAGCTTTCTGCCTGCTTCACACAGAGCGAGGCCTGTAAAGGCGTCCCGGGGTCTCTGCGTCACGCACCCAGGCTTTGGGGGAATTGCCACTGACGGCAAAGAACGTGCCCTGGCTTTTCTCTTAATCTCTTACCACAAGATTAGCTAACGTCTGCAAAGCCCAGGAGGGTTGGGTAATGATAAGGGATCATCAGGAGAGATGGAAAGATAAGTATTGTTCTCTAAGAAACCGTCAGGGTTCCCTTCCAAGGAGATAATTATCTCCTGCTCTCTGCCAAGGGCTCTGCTCACACAGGCCCCTGTCCCAGAGGCCCTTGGAGCTCCTGCTGATGTCCTCCCGGGGCACAGCAGAGCAGCAGAGGGGGAGTTGGTGCCTGGATCTCCTCATTTGGTGTGAGTGGGTGTAATCCTGGGCCCTCAGGGCTTGCACAGCTCCTGCAGCCTCTGGCTCCATGGCCACAGAATCCCAGAATATGCTGAGTTGGAAGGGACCCACAAGGATCATCCAGTCCAGCCCTTAGCCCTGCACAGGACCATCCCCAAGAGTCACAGCCTGTGCCTGAGAGCAGCATCCAAATGCTCCTTGAGCTCTGTCAGGCATGGTGCTGTGCCCACTGCCCTGGGGAGCCTGTTCAGTGCCCAAACACCCACTGGGGGAGGAACCTTTCCCTAATATCCAACCTAAACCTCCCCTGGCACAACTTCAGGCCATTCCCTGGGGTCCTGTCACTGGTCCCCACTGGTCCCTCCTCTCCCAAGTACCACACAGGGTTGGAGACCACCCTTCTTTGTGTGGAGGATACTTGGTATCATCAGCCCCAAGGCAGAGGTAGATGTTCCATTCCCCTTTTCTTTTTCCCTGCTCCACGAAGGGCTGGAAGAGCAGGGCAAACACCCTGCTGGTTCTCCATGTCTTGGCACACAGAGTTGGGCAGTCACAGGCAATGGAGCTGCTGAGATATTCCCTTCTATCAGCTGCTCATAACCTGTCTCAGCTGAGCCGGTCACCCACAGCGTGTGCAGATTCCCAGCAGTTCCAGTGGAAAATGAGACTGATTCCTCTCATCTGCCTCTCCCCATGACTACAGCTCAGGGCTCCCCGGGGGCAATTATTTCTTCCGAGTTGCTGTTTTGGTGAGCAATCATTCCCACCCCGCAAAGCGAAGTGTCAGGCCTCCAGCAGAGCTGGAAGGGCAGGAGCAGCCATCCTGAAACAGCTGGAACTGAGGAGCTGGCAACGGGTGCAACGTTTATTCCGCATTTTGGTGGTTGTGGCACAAGCCACAAAGGAGGGATGTTAGAAAGGCACTAACCCCCATACTACAGTGACTTCAGGGCAGTATTAGGGCTGGGGACTCCAGCACACAGGGGGCTGGAGGCCAGTCCTGATGCCCACTTAGACCCTGGTTCTCCTTCCTCCTGCACTCCTTGCTGTTCCAAGCACAGTTACCTTGGATTTACTCTTTAGAGGCTCTGTGCTGCTGACTACCCAGTTCATTATCTCCTTGTAATTGTTTTGCCTTCTCTGATCTTTTGTTCACCTGTGATGAGTGTACAATCAGTTTTGCTCTCCTCTGACATGAGTTACATGCCTTTCGAACCCTGACTGATTAAGGTCTCTTCCTTCTTCAAGTAAATTGGTTCCCGTAGAGCTCTCCACCAGTGTGACTCCATTCACTGTTTGAATTACACCTTCCCAGCTGACAGATGGATTGCTTGAGGGGTTTGTGGTCATTGTGCCAACCTTAGAAGTTTGGGGATGATTACACTCCCAGCCTGGTCAGCTTGCTTTTGTTGTTGCTGGGATATTTCTTTTTCCACCCTAAATATTAGTGACTGATGTCCAGCCTTCAGCCTGACTGTTCTCATCCCCCTGGAGCCCCAGCTGTGAGGGAATAGTACTGTTACCTGTGAGTTGAGTTGAACTTTTGGGGCCCCTTCTGGGCTGCTGTTACTCAGTATAAGGACCTGCCCCCAATGTTCACTGCATTTCAGTGAGGAATGGAAGCCTGAATAGGAGTTGAAACCTTCTAGGCCCTGCAGTGTTGCTTCTGATAGTTTTTAATTTGTACATAAATGTACAGAGAGTGGTGCAACACAAAGAGAACCTGAAGGATTAAGCTTGAGAGACTGTACCAAAAAAAGGGGAAGATGAGTACAGACGATGTGAGGCCATCCCAGAGTCACACCCGTGTTCTGTGCAGCCTGGAAATCCTGTCTGGTACCCTCTGCAAGGGCTGGGGATGACAGTTGTTATCTGCACAGCTCAACCGGGGGGGGATTAAACTCTGCATCGTTGTTTTCAGAGCCATCTGCAGCCTTTGCCTGGCAGGCAAAAATACTTGGGAAGTTGGCCAGTAACTGTGGTAATTGGCGAGTATGTCAGGTATTTATTTGAATGTCATTTCAAATAGAAATCAATAAAAATAATAATCCCTCACATGAAACTGAATAACGAAGCAGTGGTGGAATTAGAATGTTTTAGCAGAAAGAAATACTTTTTTTATCACTTAAAGCAAGCTAAATTAACAACTGCAGATAATGACTCCCCAGAGCTAGATAAGGGGTTAAGGATCATTGCTCTCAGTGATGACAGGCCACTCACTAAATTTGGTGAGTTATGTTTCGAGGCTGAGGTTTTATAGCTCAGATATATTGTCTCCAAGTGAGTGAGACTTGGTTGACTGGCAAGCCAAATGACTCACAAATTGACCTGAAGAATAACTTCCACCCACCCCACCACCCCCCAGCCTCCGCTGGGTAAATGATGTTTGGAAACCAGCAGCTATGTGACAAATTATGAGATTCATCTTATTTGAAGAAGTGGAACAGATAAGTGTCATCTGGAGACAAAGGGTCTTGTGTCCCAGGATCTTGGCAGAGGACCCGAGCACTGATGTCATTTCAAAGGCTGCTGCTGCCCGTCGTGACTTTGGGAAGTGCTGAGGGCTGACACCTACTTTGGAAAGACAGGCCTGGGGCGTGTGGCATCGTGCAACAAAGCCCAGGATGACAAGAACAGACTCAGGGTGTCCCTGCTCCTTCCTGATCCACTTCATCCCCAAGGGCACACTGTTCACTGCACTGACTGCGTGTGTAAACTGGACTGTGGAATTCACCCGGCTTAGCACCAACCCAGCAAAAAAAAAAAAAAAAAAAAAAGGAAAAAGTTTGCTTTTCTTTTCAGCTGATCCACTTTCCCAGTCCATTCTCAGCCTGTCCATGCACCTGGCTGGGTCAGCACAGGCTGTGCGGGATAACACAGGGACAGGGATGAAGGGAATGACGGTGACGCAAAGGGCTGAAAGGTTTCACCCGACAAAGCCACAGCCCAGTTCTCTCATTGCCTTGAACTCGGCTGAACGTGCATTAGACCAGTGGGTTCTTTCCAGTGGGTTCAGTGCAAATGGATTAGATGTGCACTTAGATTAGAAGCTGGATTTCAGTGGAGTTGTGCCTCACTCACGGCTTTGCGAGACAAGATGAGAGTCAGGTTGGGATGAAAAACTAAAAGTATCAGACAACTCTGGCAAACTGAGGATGGCCTGTTATTGCAAACCTTCATGGAGACATTTAAACCAGCACTGGGGGCCTGTGGCCAGCCCAGCACAGGTGCCAGAGTCCGGCTGCAGGGCACCAGAAAATCATAGAATCGTTTAGAATCATTTCGAATCAGTCACGTTTTCATCCAGGTGTCACCGAGGGAAAGTTTCTTTCATGCTTCTGTCGTATTTAATGGCGTCTGAGCTTAAAATAAACCCACTAAAGGCTCAGCTTCACCTTGGATTGCAGCTCCTCTGCAATCATTTGCACTGGCAAGAGTGGTGTAATTCACATTTCATTCATGCCCACACCACGGCACAGGCAGCAGCAGGGGAATGTGGCCTCTTTTCTCCCTAGAACCTCGAAGAACCTCTAAGGTGGCCAGCTCCAAGTGTAATTTGGACACTGCTGCAGGGTTTTGTGAGTCTTTTTTGCCTCTACCAAGAAGAACAAAAAGCAGCTCTTAACTCAAGGTAAAATAGCAGGGAAAACAAAGCAATTTGCATTGAAACTCCCCTTTGTAGTGGTAATTAAAGCAGCCTGGTTTGCTGTGCATGTGGGGTTGGGGTGCCCCAAGCAGATCATGTGTGAAAAGCCACAGAAAGGAGCTGGGACATTCAGCCTGGGATTTCTGGTGGGTCCCTACTTTCACCCATGTCCATAGGCTGCCCATTATATCTTGTTTTGCTTGGAAGTATTTGTGAGGGAATGTTGTGAGGGAATTTGTCAGTATTTACTGGGGTCTGTCTCCCTGTAAACACACCCCTAGTGATGGTGTTAGATATAAACTGGGTAAATCCAGTGCAGACAAGGATATATTGGAGAAACACAGACTAAAGCCTGTCAGATTTATTTTTATTTATGCCTGTTTCTACACACATAAAGCAGCTCTGCAAGACTTTGAAGGAGCCAGGAGATTCATGCTGTACTCCCCCATCCCCTCAGGAGCTGCACACAAAGCTACACACTGGGCTTTGACAGCAAGGATTGAGCCCACAGCCTCAGGTTAAAGCTAAATTATTTGAGCAAGAGAAACAATACACAGACTGTGAAAAACAGCTTAAAGCTGCTCATATCTGAAACACAGAAAACTTGAGCCAGCGCTCACTGAAGCCAGGGCTGTGCTTGACTTCAGGGGGTTTGGATGCCAGGAGATGGCCAGTTCCCACCTCTGGACTCTGCAGGTATCCAGGGAAAAGGGGCTGCTCCACACTCAAGTGTGTAAGACCCATCTGTGGTTGTGTGTCTAAAGCAGAGCTCTTCCCCTATTACATTTCCAGGACCAAACTATCCTCGTCCTCCTTCCTTCCCTGCTTCAGCATGTGGGACTTCAGCATGTGGCTGAAGACACACTCCAACAAGACACGTTTCCAGTCTTTTTATCAGGTGCACAAGTCATTCCATCTCAGTGAAAGGCTACCAGAGTTGTTCCCTGTCCATCTGTCTGATAGTGGTGATTTATTGGTGAGATACAGAACTATTTCTGCCTTATCAGCTTGGAGCAAAACACTCTGGAGCTGTTGTTTCTCAGTCAGGTCCGAGAGAGGATGAAGCTGAGTGAGCCTCCCCTGGCAGTCTGGGGTGCTCTCCTGATCCATCTGTAGCTCATGCCGGTTTTTTCCAGGCCTGGGGCTGCAAATATTTGGGGCAAGAATAAAGACTCTCTTTCTTGGCAAACATAATCCCGTGTTATCTGACTCAAAACCTCCTCCTCTTGGTTTCTGCTTCCTCTCTTCCGAGTTATCCAAGAGAGGACCAGAGGATCCAGGAGTCTCTGCAGGCACCCGATGAAGCTGAGCCATCAGCTCGAGCTGCCCCGGTCCAGATCCCCTCGTATCCATGAAGGATACGGATGTGGAGGAGCCAGGGGGTGCTGGATGAGCAGGCACAGTGCCAAGGCAAGCGCTGGGAGCACAAGCACAACGTCTCTGGCTGGCACCCACATTGCCTCTCCCTCGAATCCCGTGGCTAATGCTTCCTTAATTTGCTCATCAGTAAAGTCCTTGACATCCATCCACTGAATTATGGTTTAATTGTGTGAGCTTTGCTGATAATGCCCTTCAATGACGTAAGGCTTAGTAGAAAATGTTGATTTCTTGGTTGCCTGTAATTGTGGAAATTATGCTCCGTAGCCATGGGACACTGGCTATGGTTTTGGAAAAGAGGATTATAGCAGGTGGCACTTCAGAACCTGAGTAAACACAAACAGGCCATGGACAGAGATGGGAAATTGAGGCAGGGGACAGCTGAAGTTAATGTTGAGTACTGTGGACACTGATTATTTGGGAAGAGGGCTCAAGTCCCCGGATCTGCAGAAGTTCAGAGCAGCCCCACATCAAATGAAGTCTCCCCCATCCCTGAACGTGTTTGCTTAGTCCCTGGAAGTGTCCAAGGCCAGGTTGGATGGAGCTTTGAGCAACCTGGTCTAGTGGAAGGTGTCCCTGCCCGTGGCAGGGGGATTGGAACAAGACCATACTTAAGGTCCCTTTCAACCCAAGCCATTCTGGGATTCTCTGACAGGTTCTGTCTCCCACCCTGTGCCAGCAGGGATTATAAATCCTGAGGCTTTGGGGAGGCGTCACTCTGGGGACACGTGGGGGAAAGATCTGTAGCAAAGGCTCTCGTTCCGGGCATTTTTCTGCTCCTCCTTCAGGTCAGGTACCTGCAGACAGCTCAGGAAAGCTGTGGCTGTGCCTCTGGGACCTGCACTGCTGTTGTCATGTCTGACACTAATGGAGAGGACGTGTTTCTCCATCAGAAATTTACTGACAGCCAAGTGATTTTTCCGCTTCCCGGGTAGTTCCAGTTCCCCTGTGCTTAAGTGAGGACTTTGGAGGTCAAAGTCTGTCAGGTCTGGATCGAGGTCAGCAAACCTGCCTTTGATTCTAAAGATTTTAATTAACTTTGCACCATATAGAACCTGGGCACGCTTGAAAAGAAATATAGATAAATTTTACATTTAAATATTTGAATAGTGCCTATATATTATGGTGGCTGTAAGAAAGCCCTCTTCAGGCAGGCTGCAGGAGGAGAGGAGATTTGCATAGCAGAATAATTGGTTTTGCAAATAAATCTGGTTCTTGAAATTTGTAGATTAGCAATAATATGTCTCCAGATGAGAAGGAAAGGTCATGGATGAATAAAGCAACAATTAAACTTTCAGGAGATTATTAAACTAAACACAAACCTGGCTAAATGCGTATGAGAGAATGTCAATAAAGGACAGGAGTGGCCTGTCAGGACTTGTGAGCCTCCAGGATATTAATGTTACTTGGAGATCTTTTCTTCCCATGCAGCTGCTCTTCTTGAAGTAACAGCCTTTGCAGATTCCTCCCTAATCTGGACAATCCATTAAATAACCCAGTTAATTTAAGCCATTTAAATCCAATAAGGCTGGTGTGTAATGCTATAAAACTCTAAACAAAATCCTTGGAGAATTACCACGTTAACTGTTGTGCTGCAGGCTCCATCCGTGCCTGATGCTGGTGAGGAGGTGCCTTGCAGGGAGACGAGGAGGTCTCAGCACAGCAGAGGGAATACTGAGGTTGTGGAAAGACGGGTTTTACTCTGATTCTGAAAAAAAAAAACCCAGAACTAAAAGACAGTATTTTCCAAACGGGGCCATGAAACAGGTCTTTTACGACAAGGAGAACGAAGGTTGGGGGAAATCCTCATTTCGAAGTATTGAAAAGTTGCGTCCAGAACACTCAACTTCTGTGTGGGGCTTTCAGAAAGATCCTAAAATGAAACGTTACTGAAATAAAACACTTGTCCTTTCGAAGGAAGAAAAGCTTAAAAAAAAAAAAAAACCTAAATCTTTCTTTGGGAAAGCAATTTACAAGTCCCAGGGCCTATTTGAGGAGAATATCCCGTGTCCCACTTTTCTCCTGCACCTCTACAAACCAGGAAGCACAGGAGGCACAGGGCTGAGCGTGCTCCAGACAGTGCCTATAACCTGTGCATCCACCCCTGGGCCTCCTCCCACAGCCAGATCCGGAGGAATGAAGCTGCACATGGACCCTTCTCCTGTCTTGGAGCTTCGCAGAGATCAAAGTTCCCGACGCTCAGCACGGCTCCTGCTGCGTGCCCAGGAGGAACCACGAGTGTTCTCAAGCCCAGTGCATTAAAGATGAAGCCTCTGGCAGGAGGTGGTACCTAGTTTGTTACCTGCCCTCGCCTGCCAAGGGGCTGCTGTGTGAGCATGTTCCCACCAAGGGGTAAAAAGGGTCAGGGGGAGCAGAGAAAAGGCAAGTTTTCAATGGTTATTTCTTCCCCCCTCTCTCCTGAATCTCGGGAGTTAAGACGTAGGTGGAAAAATAAGAGTCCCAGTGGATTTCAGTGGACCAAGGCTCAGCCCTAACCAAGCACTGTGGTGCCCCCGGGGTCAGTGAAACTGCCTCTCCCGAGCATATTTTGCCTCTAAATGTCAAGCCTGAATGACCCCAAACTGTGAAATGGCTGCCTGTTGCCTGGTTTCCAAGCAGCTCATCAGCCTCCCTTCTCTCGCACAGACACAGAGCTAAAAAACCGACACACACGGGGAGCCCTTCGCCCAGAAACGGAGCCCAGACATGGAACAACTCTGACAAAACAAAAACAAGCCTCCCCATACCTCATTTCCCCTTTGGGGATCGTAGAGGAGCCACATATGAGAGACATGAGTCATCTTGCCTGGTGCAGGTCTAGGAGATGCTCAGATATCACCTGAGGAGGGCAGGGAAGGAATCGGATGGAGCAATAACTCTCTGTGATGCAGCACTTCTCTTTGTGAGCTCTGAGGGCATTTTACAAAGGAGCAGCGTGTCAGGAGCCTTGTTTTAAGGGGGGCACTGAGAGGAAGCATAAATTCTCCAAGGCCACACAGCCTCCAGTGTCAGAGCAAGGGCGAGAGCCTGGGCTACCCAGCCTTGCACTGTGCCTGGGGCCACACTGCCCCAGTCAGGCTCTTGACATTGGCCTTACTGCCTGAGCCAAGGGCTGCAAACCCACAGGCTCAGCCTGCAAAACCCAGGATTTCTCTCCTTTAATTATGCTCTCTGCAGATCAGCAGGGAATGCCTCCCCCTGCTCCTCAGGACAGGAGCGCGGCCACGTCCAGGCTTGTCCGGGGCAATTCATTCCTTGAAGTGATTCATTTGTGTGTAAAATCACATTAGCCTTTATTGGCTGTCTCCACAGACCCTCCCAGCACACACAGATCTAAACCTTGAAGTGCCATTAATCTTTGGTGAGTTCTGCCCACTCTTTCGGGGGGTACTTTGGGGCTGGTGACCTTCAGCAGAGGATTTTTTTGTTCTACTCTTTCCCCAGGAGCCCCGGCAGAACCTGCAGCAGCTGGAGTGGGAAGGGAAAGGGCGGGGAGGGGGGGGTCAAGGCACCTTCATGTGTATTGACAGCTGAACACTGAGCTGCTTTTCCCCGTGCAGGAGATAATTGCTGAGAAAAGGCCAAGTCCTGGCACAGTGGGGAGGGTCAGGAGAACTCCTGATGGAGTTGTTGTCTGAGCAAGTTGAAGCGGCCTGTGATGGTTGTGTTTGTTTGGTGCCTGGCACAGGTGGGGGGACAACAGTGCCCACAGATCAAGGGCACTGTAAAGGGTGAAAAGATGATGATAATGTGAGGCTGAGAGCGACTGGAAACTCAGTCCTAATTCTACTGCAGGTTTATGACCTGAGGCTCAGATACTGATACCAATCAAGCCAAATCCAGGTGTGTCAATAAATGGGCACATTCCTGTTAGGGAGCACTGGATCTTTGAAAGAGACACTGGCACAAGGCAAGCTTCTCCCAAGTTAAAGATGCTTTTTGGAGACAAGTGGGGCCATAATCACCCCACCCGACGAGCAGTTTTCCCTGGCAGCTCTGGAGACAGCAGGGTTCTTGGGGAGAGGCAACTCAGGAGGGAAATCCAAACCAGAACTTGAAGCATCTTGTCCACCTGTGTTCAGTGAAAGCCTGGTGCAAGGCTGTCTTGGCTCAGTCCCTTCTGGGGTGGCATCTCTAATGTGTAGTGGGGGTTGACCTGACATTTCAGATATTCTCCTCATTACAGTGTCTGCCAACCCTGATCAAATATGTATTTTTACCATTTTTCTTGGGATTTAGCTTTTTTGACATCTCTGCCTCTGTCAGATTAGATTTGAATCGGCCAGTGAGTTCAGAATGTCTCCAGCACATGGTGTGACTTTTGGGGTGTCCTGTGCAGGGCCGGGAGTTGGACTCAATGATCCTTGTGGATCCCCTTCCAACTCAGCATATTCTGAGATTCTGTGAATTCCAGGGGGATAAGGAAAAAGCGAAAGGATATAAATGCACACACATGTGTGTGCACACACACTGGTCACTTAAACCTGGTTTTGATAGGAGTCCAGGCTGAAATTAAATCTATTTGGCAATTTGTTGGCCATACTGAGAATGGGTGACGAGTTGGAAACTTGCTGCTGCGGGAAGGAGGAAAGTTGTAATGCTGCTGCTCGTGTCAAACCTCATCACATCCCCTCCTTCTTGTGCTGGCACGAGAGCAACACAGGACACTCCCGGGCTGTGCTGTCTGCTGACATGTCCTGCTCCCCATTCCTGCCCTCACCGATCATGGCTCTGCGGGCCTGACTCAGGTTTCCTGCGTCACACGGAACCTTTGCAGATGCCAGAGCCGTGGCACTGTTTACAGAGAGGAGCATGCTGTCTGCCTGAATTAATTCAAGCCCTTGCAGCTCTCTGTCGCACTCAGGCAGGATTGATCTTTACAGGGGGGGTGCCATGGGAGGCAGAAATAGATGCTGGAGTGTCTTATCATTTTCACCCGAGGAAAGCACGAGCCACGCTCAGAAATCAGCAGAGCTGACATTGTCAACAAGCTGACACTGCCATGGCCAAGAACAGTCACTGGCCTCTGTATTAAAGACACTTCTGAAGGAGACACTGTGGTCTTTCAGGCAGAGAGGAGAGATTGAAGGGGATTATTCTGTGGACGGTAGAAAATGTTCCTCTAATAACTCACTTCCTGAGCTTTTACAGTGGATGCAGAGGCAGAAATCTCCATCCTGCCTGAAGAGTTCCTGGAGGAGCAATCCTGTGAATCAAAAAAAGCTCTTTATCTGTTTCCCCCTTTCCTTAAACTACAGCAGATCTGGAGCCTTTCAGCTTTATTATCACTTGCCGCTGCCTGTCAGGCTTCAGCAGTTGAAAAGGGTTTTATTTTCCCCCCCTCAGTCTTTGGGTGAGAGCCACCACAAAGCAAATGAGGCAGAGTTGGTGGCGCAGAAGGTGCCAACACTTGCTTGGTGTGCACCGAGGCAGCGGTCAGGTGTGAAGCAGGGAGCGTGAAGGAGGGAATGCGGTGCTGAAGGTGCTGCTTTCCTCATCCCTAAAGAACACCCGGGGTCACAGTCAAGGGAGGGGATTGTCCCGCTCTGCTCTGACCTGGGGCGGCCTCACCTCGAGTCCTGGGGGCAGTTTGGGGGCCACAGGATCAGAGGGGTCTAAAGCTGTTGGAGAGTGTCCAAAGGACGGACACAGAGCTGGGGAAGGGTGTGAGGAGCAGCTGAGGGCACTTGGCTGGTCCAGCTGGAGCAGAGGAGACTGAGGGGAGACTCCTCGGGGGCTGCAGCTCCTCCCGAGGGCAGGCGGAGGGGCAGGCGCTGAGCTCTGCTCTGGGACCAGGGACAGGAGCCAGGGAAGGGCTGGAGCTGTGCCAGGGGGGCTGGGATGGATCTCAGGGAAAGGTTCTTCCCCTAGAGGGTGGTTGGCACTGACCAGGCTCCCCAGGGCAGTGGGCACGGCCCCAAGGCTGCCAGAGCTCCAGGAGCGTTTGGACAACGCTCTGAGGGACAGGGGGATTGTTGGGGTGTCTGTGCAGAGCCAGGAGTTGGACTGGATGATCCTTGTGGGTCCCTTCCAACCCAGTGTATTCCAGGATTCTGTGACCCACACACAGGCCCAGAAATCAGAGGCTGCTTTTAGAAATGTTCATGTGTGAATCAGGGCCTGCTACTGTACGTTAGTTTTGCATCAGCTGGGAAACCATAAGGACGTTTTCATAACCATCATTAGGAATTTGCTTTGGGAAAAATATACTGGGAGTCAGTGCGGCTTGTTAGATACCAGACTGTGAGACAGCTGGGCTGAGGGCAGCACAGAAATTGCTCTTCTGGCTAAGGACTGCAGCTGAGTGAGAAATCTCTAATTTGTTTCATGGCTTTAACTGGAGGAAACTGGAGGGTGAAGTGTTTGGGGGGGAGGACACCTGAAATGAAGTTTTTTCCGCTATCCCTTGCCGAAGTAGAAGTAATTGGCCTCGCAATTGGCCCTGGAAGTTGTGCCTGTTCCACACCAAGGCAAAAGTTTGTGTTGCTTTCTTGGATGCATTAACCCTGTTATTGCAGTTCCAAACAGAATTGCCCTCTTTTCAAACTGAAACATTGAGAAGATTTTGTTCTGGCTGCTTCAAAGGAGTTTTCCCACACTGCCATTTTGACCTAAGTGCAAGAGCAGTTCTTGCTGACCTGCCACCTAGAGTCCATTTTTTTTCTGCAAGTAGGGCAAAAAACCCACCCAGTCTCTAAGGGATTAAAGGTTTGGCCAAGACTGAGCAATTGTTCCCTCATAACACAGGGTGGGAGATGCCGTCAGAGATCCTCCCATTTCTCTGGCTTAGGGTCTTCCCTTTTGTATTCTGTTTTCTTGTTTGTACCTGGGTGTGGGTGCAGTGCTAGACCAATGTCAGGGCATTCTCAAAGAGTAAGGAGCAAACCAAACATGTCCCCACTGTCCTTCCCCCCTGTAAATCACAGGAGCTCAGACACCCTTGTCTGAGGCTGGAGAGCACGTGCTGCCATCAAGGAGATGCTTTGGGGCTGGTGTCAGTGAACTGAGTTCCCTCTGGGGCAGACTTTCCTTGCCATGGCTGGTGGAAACCTACCAGTGCTCCTCACTCCTTACCCTTCCTCTTCTCTCTCTCTTCTCCCTGTTGTGACCCCGCTGGGTGCCGGTGACAGCAGGTCTGACAGCAGAAGGGTTGGAGCACACGTCGTTTCTGCTTGAGCTGGCAGAGTGGTAGTGAGAGACGAGCCTTTGGAGAGCACAACAGCCTTCCAGGGAAACAGGCATCAAGGCTGTGGATCACTGCTGTTGTCTGAAGCGCTTCACTCCCCACTGCACACGTGGGCAAGCCCAGGAGCCCAGCGACTATAACGCCAAGGAGAGCTCGGAGTCAAGGATCACCATCTAATTAGTCCACGCAACGTTTAGCGAGGTTATTTTTATCTCAAGCCCTCCAGAACGTACATAATCGTTCCACCTTAATTCCTTCCAAACTTGGTCTCCATGGAAACCTTCACACAAACGACTGCTCCTTTCATTTCGGAGCCCGTGTTGCGGCGTGCGCGCGTGGCCAAACGCACACGTGCGCGCGAACACACGCTCTGATCTGCGCTCTTCCCCTGCTGCTCTTCCTCTCCACCCTTCAGATAACAGCACTTGGGGTTTATTTCTTCCAAGTTTAGGTCTGCAAACCTCTGAGGAATCCCTGTTTCCAAACCGGTGGGGGGAGGTGGAGTGGGAGGAAAGGCAGAGATCCCCGTAATGCTCACGCTGATGTTCAGCTCGCTCCTGTGGGATTCGGGCAGAAGCCTGTAGGACGCTGCTCGTGGCTCCCCGAGCCATCTAAGCAGAGCTTAAGGCGTGGAAAAGCTACTTTTCTGATAATTCTCTCATATTCATGAGTGGCTGTTACTGATTTCTCCCTATTTCTCTTGTGAACACAAGAGGGCCGCGCTTGGTGGAAAGGGGGAAAAAAAAAAAAAAAAA
>VXAY01004187.1:295645-323574 GCA_013399855.1 Oxyruncus cristatus
AAAAAAAAAAAAAAAGGCTGCCAGTAGCTCTGGGAAGGGAAAATAGGGAAGCTGAGGGGAAGAAGCATCGACTTCCATTGTGTGTGGCACCAAGATCATCGGCCTGGGGTAGGATGCAGTGCCTGACTCAGTATTAGCAGCATCCCAGGCACATCAACATCAGTTCCTGCTTCCCTTCTGCTGTTCTGCCCCTCTGTTAGTTCCCTTCTGCTGTTCTGCTGCTGCCAGTCCCACCACTGAGACAGATGAACGCCTCTTGGGTTTAACATTCTTATCCTCCCAGCACTCAGGGCTGTCACTTCCTTTCTCTACAGTGGGAAACTGAAGCACAGGCTTCAGGTGCAGTTTGCAGGTTGCAGTTTTGATCCACTACAGGACACAAAATTAGCCTTAGCACGTGGGTTTTAAGCAGCTGAGCTGGGGATAGTGGCCCACAACAGGACTGAAGTGCCTCAGCTCTCCTGAGTGTGCCGTGGGAGGATTTTCCTCTCCCTTCCAGGAAAATCTCTGCTTCTTGTAGGTATCTGCCTGTTGTCTGGGCTTGGGACTGCTGTGATGGATCAGGGTTCTGGCTCACACATACAGGGGTGTTCAGCAGGCTGGGAAAAGGTGGCAGATGGGCTCTGGAAACAGGGCCAGCTGCAGCCACCCTGCAGAAAGGCAGCTGTGCAGCCACTTCCACACTGTGTAACCAGGATCAGCAGGTACACACCAGGAGAGCAGCAGCCCTGGGTGCCCCAGCCATCCTCTCCTCTCCTCTCCTCTCCTCNTTTTTATCAACTGTTTCTTAGAATTCTGTTGCTGTACTGTTGGCAAACTGTATATGAATACTTAAAATGAAGGTAAAGACCTCCTCGTTTCCTTTGGTTGCCCTTTGGCTAACACATCTCTCCTCTCCTCTCCTCTCCTCTCCTCTCCTCTCCTCTCCTCCCCATTAAATCTCTGCCTGCTGTTAGCAGGGAAGGAGGTTAGTGGGCACAGCAGTGACTGCTGTGAACTGTTGGGTTTGTTAAATCTGATTCCATGTGCCTTCTGGAGCACTCTCTACACCCCTGTACGTGCTAATAGGAAGGGGTATCACAGGGGGGTAGTAGAGTTTCACCCCACACTCACTCATTCAGCACTTGTGGTGATGTAAGATGTCTGTGGTGCTGCTGAGGAGTGGGGCTGAGAGCTGGAGAAAACCCACTGAGAATAAACTAGATCTGAAACCCTTTCAGCAGAACCACAGAGTCACAGAATACACCGAGCTGAGTTGGAGGGGACCCACAAGGATCACTGAGTCCAATTCCTGGCCTTGCACAGGACCATCCCCAAGAGTCCCCTGTGCCTGAGACGATCATCCAAACGCTCCTTCAGCTCTGGCAGCTTTGGGGCTGTGACCACTGCCCTGGGAGCCTGTTCAGTGCCCAAATACCCTCTGGGGGAAGAACCTTTCCCTAAAATCCAACCTAAACTGCCCTGACACAACTTCAGGCCATTCCCTGGGGTCCTGTCCCTGGTCCCCACAGAGAAGAGATCAGTGCTGCCCCTCCTCTTCCCCTCCCAAGGAGGTTGTAACTGCAGTGAGGTCTCCCCTCAGTCTCCTCTTTTCCAGCTGAACACACCAAGCGCCCTCAGGCTCCTCACACGGCTTCAAATCAAAGCTGGCAATGCTGGGCCTGATGTACCTCGGGACATGGTTCTCCAAGGACTGCTGTCTTTTTCCTAAGAACTCCTCTTCTAAGCCCTCAGCTAATTCCCTGCTTCTCCCCTGTCCTCCCACCCCTGCAGGCCAGCTGAACGGCTGCAGGGCAACCAGGGAGTTGCTGGCTCCCTCAGCATCCTCCCTCTTGCAGTCTCCTTTTCAGGGAAGGTTCAGAGCTGCTCCAGCAATTTTAGCTCTGCCCTCATTTTGGTGCCCCACTTGCTGACAAGTCCATCAGGACCTGGCTGCCACCACCCCCAGAAGGGTGACAGTGAGGAGCGTGGCCCACTCCTGCCCTCAGAGGAGGCTCCTTCGCATGCTCAGTACAAAAGGCAATTTCATTAGTTTACAGCCCTGGCTGGGAACCAGAGCTGGCACCAGAGGTTGTTTTTATGAATAACACCCTGGCAAAAGAGAAGTGGTAGCAGCTTGGGTGGGATATATATTTAATCCATCCCCTCTCCTTCTTGGATTGGCAAACTGGCGGGTGCAGAGCAGTTGCCTGTCTCTCGCAGGGGTGCCCAGCACATGACTGGGGCTGTGATTCCGTGCTCTGCATGTCCACTGAGTCACCAGCTGCCACAGGGACAGGGTCAGGGTCTTTAGATCACATTGGTGTGGGCTGCTGCCATGGCAGACACTTAGAGAATCATCAAGGTTGGAAAAGACCTCCAAAATCATCAAGTTCCAACTTTGACCGAATACCACCATGGCCACTAAACCATATCATAGAGTGCTATATCTACTGGCAGAAAAGTGCCTTGCTGACCAGGGTGTAGTGAAAAAGCCTAGAAAATGAGAGATCTTTAAGAAACAGGTAATACTGGATCACCTTCAAATTGCCTTCACTTAATGCACTGGGACAGAGTCTGTTGGTTCTCCCTGCACAGCCCTACAGAGCTCGTAGCCTTTCGTGAGCAGGCAGCACTTGGTCTTCTACACAGTTAATGAGAAACTGGAATAACAATGCCAAAGACTTCATAGAGCCATTCAACATTTCAGCAAAAACTGTCAGTCTGTGAAGAAATCGTGTTTCAGGGGTGTCAAGGCAGCTCCCAGGTTAAGAGCACAAACATCACTGCTCTCTCCTGCACAGAAGCACAGCAGAGGTTAAACTTCAGAGCTTGAGCATCAAGTCCCTTCCTTCACTTCTGCTGCTACAGCAGGCTCAGTTTCTCAGGCTGAATGAACTTTTCCAAGCTGCCAGAGTGATTTAGGAGCTCACAGTTAAGTTCATAGAGTGCAGCAAGTTGTGCACCATCTCCTTTGTGCAGCCGTGCTGCAAGGCAAGGGGAGTTAGCCGAGGTTTAAACCAGCCAGGCAAAGCTTATGACCTACCAGGTCAGGGCTAAAGCACTTCTCTGGCCTAGAAAGGAGGGGGGACAAAGCATGACCCTTTGCTCTGGCTACATAAATGTGTCCTAATCCCACAAAATCCCTGTCAGACCCAGCAGGATTTTCCATACTGGTCTCCGGTGGGGAGAATGCTCTTGCTGAATCTAGCTGGAAGGTTTTTCTTCCAACAACCTTATTCTGAGTGAGAAAAATGCTGTGTGCTGTTCTCCAAGGCAAGAGTTCTTAGTTCGATTTTAAATTAGAAGATGGAGAAATTTAGGCACAAAGGGTGGGGGGGAAATGGCAAATCAGAAGAGAAACTTCAGTGACAGGCAGTGGGCTTGGGCCCCACAACCTCGAGGGTGCTGCTCAGCCCTAGCTGGGATTCTGTTCTGTCCCATGGGTTTATGAAGGAGGGTCTTTCCCTGTTCACAGAGACAAAGCACTTTTCAAGGTGACTCATTCACCTTGAATTGGAGACAGCTCCTCTCACTGCTGTGCTGGAGAAACGTGTAAAAACCAGTGGCCTTCCCTTAACTGTTGAGATCATATCACTCGCCAGAAACAGCATCCAATTTCCTGATCCTTTGTTTGAACAACAAACAAATAAGATACGGGCGCTGCAGCTACAGGATCTTCTTCATAAATATCAAGAGGCACGAGGCTCTGGCACTAAACACCCAACTCTAAATAATGCCTCCAGCCAGAGTTGTTACCCGCTGCCTTGAATGCAGCCCCACTCCATCAGCAGGTTACAATAATAACAAATAAAACACGGAATTACAGCTGTGCAATACTCGAAAATGAGCCTGTCACTTTGTGTCGGGGCTGGAAATCAATCACCAAGTCTTCGAATCAGATTCTGCTATTAAGGGCTGGAAGCGGGAAAGATTAAAGACATGTCCAGGAAAGTCTCTCTCTCTCTCCAGGTTTGCTGATCTTCCACAATTCGGAATGGAGCTTTTTTCTTTCCTTTGCTGTGGTTTCTGTCATTGACTTCTGAGTTGGTGTCCTTTTGCGCTGTTATTATTAACTATTACATGTTAAAAGGGTCTGTTTTGTGGACAGGCAGGGAAGGGGGAGATTAAATTGATTTGACTGTATAGGTGGGGTGAGAGACACGTTCTGGAGTCCTGTTGTCTTTCATAGCAGCAAACTGGAGGAACTGAAGAGTCCCAAAACTTGTTAGAGCCCTTCTACTGACTGCAATCCCGTTGCCTGAATCTTTTTGAATCCCCTCTAGGGATTCAGAGCCAGTTCTCCCAAACCAAGGATTTGGTAGAACTCTCTCCCAAACCAAGGATTTGGTAGAACTCTGTCCCAAAGGTTCTGTGGAGAGCAAGAAGCAGGGGCAGAGCACTGTTGTGTCCAGGGCACAGCAGTGCATTGGCACACAGAAATCCGTGTTCCAAACCCTGGCTTTCTGCAGCCACGTCAGTGCATCCCTGTGAACAGCATTTTGCTTCCCGGCACGGGAAACAAGGCCCATGGGAAGGAGCGAAATATCTTAGTGCAGGAATTAAAGTTGCAGGGATCCATCACCTCACTGGCAGCTGTTCTTCACGGTTCTTCACACCGCCTCCTCTTACTTTCTTCTTCTCAGTATTTAAAAAAGGTTTCTCCCCTCCACTCCCATTATCCCGTGGTGGCTACAGCAGAGGAAGAGGGTGCTCTGAAGTGAGCAGGAGCCTGATGAGCTCTGGGAGAAGGGGCTCCATCTCCCTGAGTGACAGTAATTGCCGCTCGCTGCGCTCCGTGTCGTGCCGGCAGCGCAGGCAGGGCTGTGCACGCCTCAACAGGTTCCTCCGTTTAAATATCTTTTTAAGCTTACAAAGTGAAGTGCTTTTTTGCCTGTACCTCTTCCCTCCCTCCCCTTCCCCATTTGAGTGCTTTGAAAGAGTTTTGTTTTAACTAAACAGCGTTTTACATTTCAGGCAGCACCGTCGTATATCGCGCATTTGTTTTCCCTCTCCCGTGACAGGCTCTGACATTATTTTGATGAGAAGATTTCTCAGCATTTTGAAATGATGTTCAGCCTTCCCTTGCTTGCTTGGGGTTGCTTTTTAACTCTCTGAGCTTCAGCAGCCCTGTTACAGCACCTGAGGGAATCTGCTGAAATCTGGGGAGCTCCGGGGACCAATTCCCTTTTCCTCTTCACTTACCAGCCTGCAAAGGGTCTACAAGATTTTGTCCACACAGAGAAATTCCCTCATGTGGTCGTGCTGGATGGATTATTGTGCTGTAGATATGCTGGATTAGCAGTCTGTGGAGCTGTATTTTGATTGGAATAGTAAATCCCTGCCATACAGGCAAATCCTTCTCATGGAGAGACAGTTCCTGACCACAGAAAACCTGAAGGCAGTTCTTTGCCAAATACAAGGAAAACACTCACTATCTTGGAAAAAAAAGGACACAACATAAATGATTCCTCCATGGCAGGGGCAAGGTTGTGTGAGGGGCAGAAGGGTTGCTGGGAAAGGTGTGTGTGGGTTGAGGGAGGGGAAGAAGATGTTTTCTCAGGTCTGATCAACATAAGGGTGCCAGCAAAGTTGGTTTGAGAGTGTCCGTGCAGGGACTGGTTTTGGAGCAGGTCTGCAGTCTGATTTCACACCCAGGTGCCTGAGTCTCTATCAGTTCCTCTACAGCAGTTTTTGCCCAGTTGATAAGGTTGTCTGGCAGAACTGGGGACACGAGGGACAACTCCAGGGCACATCCTTGCAGAAGACTGGTGCCTCTGTTGTCCAATACCCAAAGATGCAGGTGCCCATCAGGGTCTTGAAATCCATCCCAGCGGTTCCCAAAATCAATACAAACTCCAGTCACGGGGTTTTTAGCTTCATCAAACAGTCAGCTGTCCTAAAGATTTGTTTGGGAATGCAGGCAGGGTAACCTGCAACCAGCTACCCTGCCCTGAGCTTTGGGAAGGTGTCTCCCAGCATTGCCCTGCTGCCACGAATTCAATACCCTGGGCTTTGAGTTTAATTCTGTCATCCTATGGGGTGGGGAAAAAGTAGGGGTGGAAGAGAGGGAAGGCAAGGAAAGCGCTTAAAGATCAGTAGCTGTGTTTTGTGCTTGAAACTGGAAGCTTTTCAAAGCCTTCCAAAGGAGCTTAGAGGAGTCCACAGGTAGGACATGCTTTTAAATTTCCTGGCATCTCCTAATCATTAGCTGCATCCGAGGGGAATTAAAGAACGTCAATCAACATAAATTATTCTTCATGGGAGCATCAGCAGTGTGGGCAGTTTTTATTGTAACTTAAGCAGGAAATTGAAATATCAGCATCGGAGTGTGAAATGCGCCATTGCAGTGAACTGTTCTCCATAATGCAGGAGGAGGACTGGAAAGGAGATTACACATTATTAGTCCCACTAGAATTTCGCCCTTAATCTGCCTCAAATTGAGAAATTGTTTGGAGGCATTGGCAGCTTCCTCGTGCCATAAAAGAGAGGGGGTACCACAGGCCCGTGGTGCCCAGTGGGCATCTCCAGAGTGTTCAGATCGAGCAGCCAAGGCCCACGTTTCCCAGGGACTCACCTGTTCCCCTTCACTGTTGTTGCAGAACAAGGTGGTGGTCTTCACTTTGTCACCACGGCTCCCTGTGGGGAGCAGGGTAGGGAACTCAGCAGCATGGGATGGTGTGCTGGGATGGCAGAGGGCTGGGTACCCTCCTGTCTTCACTTAGAACCTTCTGGGCCATCCCCATTCCTCTCAGGCCTCAGAGGTCCATCAGATCTCACAGCAAAAAGTCAAAGCTTGAGCCCCATTAGGGGTGTTTGGTTCAATTCGAGGCACCTGAATGCACAATTCAATTGAATTCCTAACATCTTGAAAGGGAGGAGGGCTGTCCTTCCACCAGAACAGAAGAATGACATTTGGAAAATACCCAGGGAAAGAAAATTCCAGGAAAACATCCTCCTGGCTCTAGCAGATTGTTTTGTTTCAATTGTGCACAATCACTTCACCCGATAACGCTGAAAGATTTCATTTGGGCTTTTATTGTATTAAAATATTAACCATGGAATATAAAATTATAATAAAACGTCTGCATTAATATTCGAATACAATGCAAAGGTTGAAACAAAACATTAAAACTGCAGAGAAGGCACAGGGTGGGGAAGGCAGAGTGTAGACAAGGGGGATTTATGCACATCATCAGCCGGGTCTGTCTTCTCTGCATCACAATTATCCTGACGTGCACAAGGTCCCCATCCTGGGCGTGCTGCTCCCTTCCCTTGGCATCTGGGAAGCTCCTCCTTCCTCGAGATTTAGGAAGAGACTCAGGCAAGAAGGGGGGGAAAAAAAAAGTGCCCTCGCTATTTTTGTAAATGAATGACTCCTGATCTTTAAGTTCACACCAAAGAGACAGACGCACACAGGGCTCCTGTGCTCCGGGGCACCGTGAAGAATGTCACTGAGCTTGGAATGCATGGGAGAAGGAATTTCCTTGCAGGGAGAGTTTATGTCTACAGTATGTCAAGAGGAAAAGGAAAAAGAAGGGAAAGTCTCTGAGGTGTAATTTTTATAGCATGTGCTGAGGGGAGAGGAAAAGTTTGAAAGCTCCCAACAGCTGACGATCTGTTAGTGCTGCACAATTCCTGTCACCTTTCTGCTTGGAAGGATATGAATGGTACAGAGCAAACATGATGTTATTTACCAGCCCTGGCCTTATTAGGGGCATTCATTCTCCTGCTCATAACCTGCCCTTTTATTTTGGAGGGAGCTGGGACAGGGACAGATGTGTAATGAGATTATTTGCTGTGCCTCGGGTGTTCTGAGCCCACTCGGGGTTTGGGGACCTGCTCTTGGTGCACAAGTCTGGTGGCTGGTGACCCCACAGCCAGAGGGAAATCACAGCTATATTTCAGGTACTGACAGTCTCCCAGAGGAGTTTTGATTCCAGTGGAAACTGGGGCTACCAGGGAGCCAGGGGCTCACACAGGGTGTTCATTTTCTTTAGGCGTGTCCTAAAGACACCACGAGTAACTGGCCCCATTGGGCAGTAATGAAATAGCCACTGAAGCTGGAAACTAGCTGGACTATTTGAACCAATAAGCCTTGAATTTCTCCCTTTAGGTGTCCAGTGCTAACAGCATTAAGCCTTATATCACTGGGCCGAAGATTAAGGGGTTGGAGAAGCCTGGAGAAACCTGCCTCGGCTGTTTCCCTCAGACACGGAATTCGTGGTCATGGATTTTCTGATCTTTGCTATCTGCCATCCTTAGACCAGGTTTCCTGGCGTGGAGCAGAGCCTGGCACTTTGTCTGAAACCTCCAGTCAAACCCTGGGAGTTTTGGCCTCTGGATTGCTCAGAGTTGAGCTCCAGCCATGGAAACAGAGCCTTGGAGGGGCATCGTGCTTGGCAGTGGAGTTCGGTGCCGTATTTAACTCCTGCTGAGAAGAAGACTCTGAAGAGGGAACTTCTCCTGACCTTTGGTTGTGCCTGGGAAGCTTTGTTCTCCAGCCAGTGACTGATGGGTGAATAAAAGTCCTGGAAAGTGCCCAAAGCCTCAAAGAAATCAAGGAGCTTTAAGCCAGAGCTACAAACTCCCACAGCGGGCTTTCAGGGAAGTGCTGAGGAGCGGAGGGAGGGAGGGACACCTGAAACTCTGCCTGGAAGCAGGTAATGCACCTCCCACATCCAGTCTGGACTGGTGCAGTTCCTCTGCTTCCCAGTCAGGCCAGCGTGACTGGTCGCTGCATCACCCTTCCCTGCCCTCCTCTTCCTCCCTTTCACACCTCAGCACAGGGTTTGCAGCCCTGTTCGTGCCTGTGGGCTTTGGCAGAGGCTCAGTGTGTGCCTCAGAGACTTCCCAAACTGCAGTGGATTAGCAAGGCTGGGTCAGGGCCTCTCAAACCCCCTGAGCTCATCTGCTGACTCTCTAAAAAATCCAGTCTTCGCTGCTCTGCATTAGAGACTCTTTATCACCAGCCACAGGGGCTGTGCTGAAGTGAGCAGAGGGGTAGGAGGAGCCACAATATTTCTTGCTGTTGGGAATCATAACAGGGAAAGGCACGAGAGATGCAGGAAGCAGTGCTGATTAGAAGAGGCTCTGGCTCTGAATCGTTATCACCTATTTTATGCCTTTTTCTTAGACATCATCCATGTCCCGTTGCTGGATACGTGGCAGCAGATTTGAGGAGGAGAGGGCAGACCCCTTGTATACCCTCATCAAATCCTTAGAAACTGGGATGGCACTTTGGAGCACACAACCTCGGTGGCTTTGGGAGTCACTCTTAGGGTCACGCAGAACTTCTTTAGGAGCAGGGCTGAGTCCCCACCGAACTCATCCCATATGGAGTGAGTCAGTTCGGGCAACAGTAAATGGTACTGGTTTGTCCCTCTTGCTCTGGTGCCTCAGGGACAAGGGAGGAGCAGATCAGCCACAGATAACTGGGATCTCCAACCCATTTGTGCCAGAAATCTGCCATCTTATAATTAGCCTCTATGAATAATTCATGGCAGGCTCTGCGTCCATCAGACCTGACAGTCGTAATCGTTCTGCCAGCAAAATATGGGGTTTGTCTTATTTGTGAAAATGATCCAGGCAGTGTTTTTTTTTTTTTTAAATAGAAAAGGGAGGGGTACGTGTGTCTCTGCCTGTATATAAATACATATAGTATGTACAACTATATAAAAACATACATATCCCCCAGGCACACACACACACGTACGTGCTCTGCGGGCTCACTCCGTAATAGAAGCTCTGTTTGGATATCATGGATCAAACCTATCAGTGATGTAACTGATTAAGCCAATGGGATTGCAGCAGGAATGAAGACATATTTATATCTGCTCTCTTTTACAGTCTAAAAATACCCTGTAATTCTGAATGGATGTGTTTCAGGCAGCTGTGTTTAGAAATACCTCCAGACCCACATTTTGTTTTCGTTTTTGGAAAACAGGCAAAGAGATCAGAGTCTTGGGGTCCTGTCAGGAGCCCTCAGATCTCCTGTCTCTTTAATGCTCTGTCACATCCCTCTCTCTGTACTTTCATTCTTAAATACACAATGTGTCCAGGCTTTATTAATTTATAACAACAGCTGATGGTGCTGGGGAATGAACAGGGCTAGGAAATACCTGACATGGCAATTAGGCCTGACTTTTGCTGGAAGGCAAGTTGCTGTAAACCAAGGCTAATCAACTGCTTTGGCAGGGGGGGGGAGGAGGAGAAAAGAAAATAAAAACCCCACAGAAACGATCTGGGCAAAAATTCTCCTCTTGCCATGGTGTAAATCTGGAGGAGATCACCTGTATACGGCAAAGCCCTGGCAAACACGAGGGGGGCTTTGCAGGCAAGGGTGTGTCCTGCAGACAAGCAATTTCCTCAAAAATCAGCCTCTGTTTGTTGCTGCACACTCCAATTCCGGAGAAACATCGCAGGATCACCGGTGTTTCTCTCCCTTGGCAGGGAGAGCAGTGCAGCCCCACCAGGCAGTGGCTGCCCGTGGCACAGATGGCCCCAGCTCACAGGACTTTCAGTCCGGTTATGACGATGAAAAATCACCTCCGTGTTTTCTCCCCCGTTTTTTTAGCAGTTTGCTTTTCTCCCTGCTCCTCTGAGCTGCGCTGTTTAGTCCTTTGGTGGTGCTGCACACCTAAATACAGGGCTGGGTCTGTGCCAACAGGGCTGAAAAAGCTGAGTGTGATCTCATGGGTAGAAAGGGGTTTAGTCGGGGGGTGGGGGCAAGGACTCCCTTCCTGGACTGGGATCAATAAAATAAATAAATAGGGATAAATAAGAAAAATAAATTAGGGATAAATAGAGTGGATGGTCATATTCTCAAAGGGCAAAACCTATGACTGGATCATACCAGTGTTGTCCAGAGTGTGTGATGAACGCTGCAGTCCTGAGCATCTTGTTGCCTTTCCCCCTCTCTTCCCCAGTCCTTCCAGCCCTGCAGGAGCAGGAACACAGGTTCTATGATGGAAGAAGAGAGATGGAAGAAGAGAGACTGAGCAGCTCCTAAGTGCTGGAACTGGAGTGGTTCCTGCGGACAGAGAGAGGGCAGTTTTTAATTAGCTTTTCATTAGACTAGACCAAAGCAACCTGTAGATTCAAACGTTTCTCTTACAGAGATGGGGCAGCAGGTAGGCAGCAGCTGGGGTGTTTAAAGAGAACACCCAAGAGTGCAAGCACAGGGAGCCGGGAGGTGAGAGCTGCTGGTGGACAGGGAGAAGAAGGCGACAGAATGCCTGGGCTCTGCCCTGCTGTCACCACACTCCCTTGGGAAAATCCACCTGCTCTCAAAGAGCCCACACTCCCCACAGACCCATTTGCAGCACTGTCAAAGGCTTTTGACTGTGCACCTCAGAAAGCACTGGGGAAATGGGCAAGGCCACAGCCCTGACACAGCAGATCCAGGTGTGCTGGGCCTCGGGAAGGGAGTTGACCCCACACCAGGGGTCAGAGATCCTGACTTCATCCCAAGTCGCCCTCGCCTGCCAGAAGCTTTAAAACAAGGCAGTGGAGGGTGACTTCAGTAATAAAATGCTCCACAGTGACAAACAGCAGCGGGAGAGGCGCTGGCAGGAGGTCACGTATGTTTGCAGCTCCCTTCCCCATCTCTGCTCAGTGATCCCAGAGCAGAGGTGTGACACCACCTGCTAACACACTGCTCAAGATGACTGATCCAAGCAGAAGTGACAGCTCTTGGCAACACATCACAAGCCTGAAAATTCAACCCAGGTCCTCCAAAATGTTCAGCTGAGGGTGAGCAAGGTGGATTCTGGCTGCTGCCCCTCTCTCCTCTTCCACAGAGCAGTGATGGGGAAGGAGAGAGCACAACACCCTGTGGTGCCTCCTGCTCTAGCAGGGCACATGGCCATAGCTGTGGGGTTGGGAAGAAAGCTTGTCTATCACAGGGGGCTCTGCAGGCAGCTTTGGGCTGAAAGGAGCTATGTTAGAGCCCAGATTTGTTGTATAAACCCATCTCTTCCTCCCCATCTCCAGGGCAGTGAGAGACACCAAGACAATCAGAGCCACTGGGTTCCTGCTGCTTTCCAGTGAGGAAGCCAGGAGGGACAACCACGGTGGTAGTGGATCAAGGGTTGGACTTGATGATCTCAGAGGTCCTTTCCAAGCCAGCTGATTCTCTGATTCTGTGCTACAGGCACTCTTTAGGGCCAGGTGTAGTTATCTACACAGCCACCCAGCCCAGCAACATGAGCTCTGAGTGGGTTGTTGGTGTGGGGTCGGGGGTTTGGGGGATGCGGAGAGGGATGGGGATGTGCAGGTGAGGGTGGAACCATGTCCATGACCATGCCTGAGGAGCCAGAACACGTGTGGGAGGTGTGATGGGCTATGGTGGAGAGGAAGCATGGGAGTGGAGGGACAGGGGGCTGCACAGGTGTTGGGCCTGCACAAGGCCTTCCAGTGGCCCCATCAGAAAGAAGACAGAGCACTGGGACCCCAATTACTTTTTCCCTCTCAGACAGCATTTAAATGCCAGCACACTAACAAACATGATGCATTCTTTAAAAGCCCCTGTGCTTGACCCTACAAGGAGCTTTTCAATCGCCTGAATGTCAAGGAGAAAGATGTTGCTGTTTCACCGATGACTGGTGACTTAACCTCCTTCTCATTTACAGTGTGACCCAGGGGAGAGGCAAAGAGCTGCTGGCATGAGCATGGGTGTGGGTGCGTGAGGGGACAGCCAAGAAACCGCCAAGGTCACCCACATGGAGCAACCTGTGGAGCTGATGCTCTGGGAAAGCCAAGTGAGGGGAAGGATCCGTCCCCAGGGAAGGAAAACAAGTTTACGAGCAGCAGCTCTTAAAAGAAGCTGGTCAGACCTATCAAGCTGAGCTTGTTGTTTGGGCTTTTAGTGCTGGCACTGAAATACCAGTAAGGCTGGTATTTCTGTGAATCTCTCAGAGCAAGGAGGCCACAATCTGTGTTTGCAACGCCCCAGTGGGGCTGGACATGTGCTGGGGCTGGGCCTGGTGTGGTGGAAGGTGTGGGGTCATTTGGTCCTCGCTGTCTGGAGCTGCTTCTCAGCAATATTTCACCTCCTGCCCCTCTCCCTTTTCTTTGGGCAAGGCAGGTTTGGCCATGGACTTGTTTACCAAGCTGCAAACCCTTCTTGCTTGCTGATTGCTGCTAGAAAATGAAATGTTTCCAACCTCCTGTCAAGTTCTCTGCCTTCAGAAAAGACTTCTTCTTTCTCACCAACTTTCTGTGAAACCCCTTGCAAGGCTGTGGGTCATTATCTGCAGGGCACTGTTGGAATGAGGTTGTGAGCAGCAGCAAAAGTCAGAAACTCGTAAGCAAAAATCCTCAATCACTTCACAAACAACCAGTGGAATATGTCTGTATGTAGCAAATGTTGTTTTGGAGATGAGAAAAGGTCACCAGTTGCAGTGGTGGCATTTCACCCCTTATGACCTCATTAGAGGCTTTTCCCAAGTCAGTCACTAGTTTTATTTATTTAACAATGACACTGATTTCTTTTTCCCCCCCTTGTGTCTGCA
Source organism: Oxyruncus cristatus (assembly GCA_013399855.1). Lineage (NCBI taxonomy): Eukaryota > Metazoa > Chordata > Aves > Passeriformes > Cotingidae > Oxyruncus > Oxyruncus cristatus. Next base: position 309,139 of record VXAY01004187.1, read on the forward strand.
CAGAATACGAACCAAAGCACCCTTTGCAGGATGAGATATATCACATAAAGAGGAGAGGTGCTCAGTGCTGAGATGCTTTTCATATTCAGAACCCCTGAAAGGTGGCACACAGTCCAAGTGAGAATTAAACTGATGGGTGTGTTGGTGAGGTGAGAGCATGCTTTACTGGGCAGGGCCATTAACTCAGGTGCTGGGAAGCTGTGATCACAGCCAGCAAAAATATAGGAACATGGGAGGTAAAAAGACAGGTAAATTAAGGGAGACTGGCTGCAGTTTGGGATTGGGAAGCCGTGGAGTCCCTTGAGGATGCTCAGTGTGCTCCTCCCTTGCCGTGTGGGAGGTGAGTCTGGCACTGAACAGATGGTGTGGGGGAGACCCCACAGCACATCCAGGTGTCTCTGGGAGCTCACATGAACAGAACATCACCAGCTCTCTGTCCTGGGTAATGGGAGTGGAATTATTCAAGATCTGGCTGTTAAAAAGAATCACAGAATCACCGACTGCTTTGGGTTTGAAGGGATCTTAAAGCTCATCTTGTTCCAACACTCCCACCATGGGCAGTGACACCTTCCACTAGACCAGGTTGCTCAGTGCCCCAGAGAATTAGAGCTGTCTCGGTGAAAAGCTGTGGGTTTTTTTTTTTTTTATTCTTCACCCACAGTGACTTTCGATTATTCTTTTTTTTTTTATTATTCCTTCTTCACCCACAGTGACTTTTGATAGCCATGAGTGAGATATCCACACCAGTCAGCAGCACGGGATGAGGAGAAGGCTGTGGGTTTGTTTCCACTCGTGGGCAGTTTGGAAATACCTCTTAGGCAGTGTGATGCTTTTGGCACCTCAAAAGAGAGGCATAAGTGTGTCTCCCTCTTTTATATTAGTGTGGAAGGACTAAAAAGCCACAAATGTAGTCTTTGCAAGTGTCATAAATGCTGTATTTCATCTCTCCTCTACTGTTGGTGATCCTGTGTCCTGATTCTCTGCTGTTGCCACTCCAGGCAGAGCTACCAGGTGCCACCTAGCTGAAAAGTTACCTAAATCTGGTAAGAATAGACCCATTCTCAGGGTCCTGTAACGGAAAAGTGAAATTTCCCAAGCACTTAGGGAGGAGCTGCAGTGTTTTTGACTCACATCTAGGCACTCAACTCAGGCTGAAGCTCACAGCAAAGCTTAGTCTGCTCACAAGAGCCTTTTAAAACTAGTTCTCGGAATCCAACATGGATTATAAATCATTAGAACAGATGAGGAGGGATCCAGAATGGATAAGGCCCTGATAAAATAGATTAGTTAGAATACAGAACAGATCTAAAAGCACGAACGGCTTGGGAGATTATTAGTTGAAGGAGATGAGATTAGATAGAGCAGCTCTTCTGCTACCCTGGCTTTCCTGTTCAGTCTCATAGCCAAAAGCAGCTTGTGCAACGATGCCAAAACGCAAAACACGCTTCCTCCAGCCTTCAAAATCCACCAGCCCTTGAATTTGCCCAGAACTCTGCCTCCACCCCAGCCTGCCTGCCTGTTCTGAGATGAAAAAGGAACACAAAGGAAGGGAAGGTGAATGTAGCAGTCACCAAGGGCTGTGGCACGGCATCTTTTCTAGATCTGGGGTGTAATGGGCAACCCCTTGTGAGCTCAGTTTTAGGTCTCTGGAGCTAAAAAAGAGGGGAAGATCCCAGGTAGACAAAATCAGTCAGGGCTTGGGTGGTTTTATATCCCTGCTGCACACCAGCATTGCTGGAGTTGACCCTTTGGGTATCTTGCTTCTTGTTGCTGGAGGTTTTTAATGATTGTTTTTCCAGAAGCAATAATTCCAATGAATGGAAGTGCAGTTAAAGCTTCTTAGACCAATTAACTCATTTGCTTTGGTCCATGCTATTTACTGGGAAACATCATCCACTTGTTTATGTTGAAGAGGGAAGTGAGAGATCTGCAGAGAGGAGGTGGCAGTGAGATCCTCCAGCCCAAATGGGCCAGGAACTGCTCATCTGACAGGAGTGAGCTGAGCACTTGCAGACTCCACACATAAACCACGTAATCACCTTGTTAACATACTTCCCAGCAGTAACTTCCCAGATTCCCTGCCTGCTCTGGAATATTCATGTGCTCATGCATCATTTTAATGAACTTATCAACACATTCATAAGCTATTAATTAAACATTTGTTAATAATTATGCTGGGGGGATCATCTCCTACGTGATTCCCGGTGTTGTAAATATGACACCTTGCCCCTGTGTTTCACCAGCCCAGCTCACAGGGGGAGAAAAACCCCTCTGCAAGGTGTGAGGCTCCTTCCCTCCCATCCTACCCAGCCCTCACCCGTACCTGGCTCAGTTCTTACCAGTCAGTGCATTCCGCATTCCCTGGGCATTGGGAAAGGAGCTGGGAGGAGGAAAGAGCAGAATTTCCTGGGTGATGGCCCACATTACCAAGGCAAATGTGTGCTGCGGGGCAGCAGCAGGAACAGCCACGGCAGATCCTCGCTGCAAATGTTACAGGGATTTCCAGATGAGAATTAATGGACTTTCCTTGGCCAGCCTAGGAGAAAATGTTCTACGTTGTGGTTGTTTATTATTTCTGTTACAGTCGCTGTACTTTGCTTATTGCTTCCATCTGTTGGCATCAAACCATTGGCTCTTGTCTCATCACTGGGATGAAAACTCTTCACAGGCAGGGAGCGAGGTTTGGGGAGCGGCAGAACAAAGGCGCTTGAGAAATTTAGGGGTTTAAAGACTTGGAATCGGTTCCAGAGAGGAACTCAGGTGCTTAATTCCCAGAGGTTTCATTCAGGGAGAAATATATCCGATGGTCTGAAATACTAATTGCATAAATTGTTACCCTTTAAGTCTTGTGAAGTCATTTGCCCTGGACCACCATCTCTCCAGTTGGTGCCTCAGGAAATCATTACCTTTGTTGCTTGGGGATTTTGGGGAACTGATCAACTCAGACCACGTCCTGCTTAAAGACTACTTAAACTCTCTCTTGGACATAAGTTGCCCTGCTAATTCTTCCTTGTCTGGAAGGACAGGATCGAGCAGGTCAAGTGGGAGATCCAGAATCATCATTACCAATAGAGCCGTTCTCTTCCCCGTTCCCCAGGATCCACGAACATCATTACCCAAATGATGGTTACCCAAGGCTGGTTTCAAGGGAGCCATGGGACCTACTGGTGGCAGTCAGGCTCCACAAGCAAAGCTCTGTCCACGAAGCCAAGTGCTGGCTCTCCAGTGCCACCAGGGACCCGCTGGATAATCCTGTGCAGGTGGCACCGGCTTTGCCGCTCACACGCGGCGATTTGGACAAATTGGCAGGAACGGGAGATGCTGCACTGGGTCGTGTGCTGTTTTATAAATTTTAATCCTCACTTTGAATTTTCCAGCAGAATGGGTTTGCTCTACCTCTGGGCTGGAGGGAAACTTCTTTTCGTTACCCTGGAAACACGACGACAAATCCATCGTTCACCGGCAAGAGGAAGAGGACGAGAGAGGACGACAAAAAGTGAGGGGGGGGAGACTAAGGGAGTAAAAAGGCCTTTCAGAGGAGCCATCTTGACCTGCTGCTTCAAGGCTGGGAGCAGGAAGTGCTCAGGCTACCACCAGAGCTCAGGATTTCCCAGCACTTCCTTGGATCTCCTGTTGCAGCTGACTCGCTGGAGCAATTTTGCTCAACTTTGACTACAAAGCAACGGGTGATGAATTAATGTTAATTATCTGCTTGCTCCCTTCCCAGCTCGGGCAGCCTGGAATCAGCTCATGCTTTACATCCTGAATCTTTCACCTCATTTAACCCCAGGTTGTTGAGCATGCAGAGCACACCCAAAGGTCAAAGAGCTGCTCCGTGAGGAAATGGCCAAGCTACAGGACAAGAGCACGTGTCCTGGTGCTGTAGATGGGAACAGGAGGAATCCAGACTTGGAAGCCACCTCCCTTTCACCGGGAGCCCATGAGGACATCGAGGCCATTCACCTGATTAAAGTCAGGCAGGAGTTTACATCTCCTGTTTAATTGGCTTTGCGAGGATGACAGTGGGTTATTCCTGTCCAAGCAGCCACAGAAGCAGTTGTAACACCCAGCGTGGGAAAACGGACCATGGACACAAGACACAGAAGGACAGGGGAGGGATTGGGCCCTGCACGTCCGTGCTGCTCTTGCAGAGGGCCAGAAATGGAACCTGCACTTGGCTCCCGGTGAGGTTGGTGCATTTTGGGGTGTTGCGTCCCTGGTGGCCGCCTCAGAACAAGCTGGAGTTTTCTCTCCTGCGTTCTGGGGTCTGGCACGAGCATTTGGAGGGACCTGCAGCTTGTCCTGAGCCTGTGCATTGGTGCAGCTCCGTCAAGGTGCACATCCAGCACTGTGCAATTTAAACTTAGGGCAGGGATCTGCACTCAGCTCTTGAGTCACTCGATGTCACCATGTGTCCTGAAGGGTGCAGGGCAAAGAAATCCACAATGCCACGGATTCCCATTTTCCTGCTGTGAACTGAGAGCCCTGGAGAAGATACATCACTCGAGAAACCACTCCTTAGTGTCTTGGTTGTCTCACAATTAAACTATTCAAATAAAAGAATGCAGATTTCTGCCTTTCCCACTGAACTTGCAGGAGGACTCAGGAACTTTTTTTTCCTCCTGCTAGAAATCTGAGCATAGAGCAGGTGGGAGGGATACTGCAATGCCACATCCAGCTGCTTAAAGCCAGGATACGTAGTTCCTGCCCCTCTAAGTTCCCTGTGCTCACCTCCTGGTTCCATGCCTTGATGATATAAGCCCCCCTCCTGCACTTTGTCTCCCTGCTGCCCTCCAAAGCACCAGCTCATATTAATCTTCTCTCTCCTTGCTGAGTTGCAAAGTGCTTCAAGGCAAGGGCTCCATTTTCTTGCTCTTATGAAGTCCCCCGTGCTCTCATGGCACCATGCAAATAAATGCATGGTAATGAACAGTCTCCTCTCATCCACACTGCTCCCGGGGACAAGGGAGCCTGGGGTTCACCCCAGAGCTTGCAGGAATGCCAAGGAGAAGGTATAGAATCCCAAAATGGTTTGGGTTGGAAGAGATCTTAAAACTCATCTGGTTCCACCCCCTGCCATGGGCAGGGACACCTTCCTGCTGTTCCAAGCTGAGGTTGTTCCAAGCCCTGTCCAACCTAGCCTTGAAGACTTCCAGGGATGGGGGAGTCCACAACCTCTCTGGGCACCCTGTTCCAGCAGGTTCCCCTTTCCCTGCTAAGAGACATTTTCCTCCATCTGCTCCCCTTTCTGCCTCACTCTGCTCCTCCCTGTTCCCCCAGTATTGCCTTTATGTCTCAGTTTCCCACTTTCCACAGCCCTGTGTCCCGTTCTTCCATTGCCTCCCAGCACCGCTCCGTGAGCGGCCTCAGCTCCTCCCTACAGCAAGCCCAGGGAGGAGAGAAAATGGAGAGGACACCTTTCCCTTGAAGCAGGCAGATAACCAGCTAAAAGCTGTTGGTTTGGTCAGTGCTGGAGGAGCTGCATGCGCTGAGATACTCTCAGGTTGCAGTCGGAGCGCTGAGCTGAGCTGAGCTGAGCTGGAATTTTAACCTGCCACTGCCATCTGCGGGGCTGTCGGTGCCAGCAGCAGAGCCGGCGGTCTCAGGAGGATGCTGGTCTGTGTTCTGGTTATTATCCTCTCCCCCAAGGAAGTTTGCAGTCCCTTTCCCCTCCCTCGCCCTGTTGCTGGAGCAGTGTCAGTGTAGCTGCCAGACAGAGGAGCAGCAGCAGGAGACAAGTGTAGCAAACGCTGTTTGACAGCGTGGTTTGGATGCATTTCAGGTGAAAACACAAAAAAACCCCGAGCGTGTTTGATCCCGGCTGTACCTGCCTTCCATATTCATGTTCGTGCGCCTCCATGTCATTACGGGATTAAAGCATCATTAGCACACAATGAAAGCCTTTGATAACACTCTGCCCCGTGCTCCTCCTTGCTTTTCCTTTTTGCATTTCTCCTTCCCCATCCTCTTTCTCTTTTTTCCTTTTCCTCTTTTTTTTTTCTTTTTTTAATCTAATCTTTTTTCACACCTTCGTTCCTTTTTCTCCCCAGTCATCCCAGGGATGCTCTGGAGTAACACCTCACCAAGATGCAGTGGAAGGGACTGATTCTGACTGTGTGTGTATCAGTTTTAGTGGGACAAGCCCAGGGGCAGCATCACCCAGTGCGAGTCTGCGGCTGTACCCAGGCACAGCAGAGGACATCGCAGCCAAGTGGGTGCAAAGAGGGTGGGGAACACAAGCAGGGTTCTTGCTGTAAATCCAGGAGTTATTCCACCGGTGTTGGGAAAGCTGCTTCAGATTTACCCCAGGAAAGCAGCGAGCAGAACGTGGTGTCCAACATCCACTTTGCAACCTCGTTACCGAGAGCTGCAGCGCTTGGAGCAGCTGCTGGAGAATGCCAGCAGTATTTTTAATAAGGGTGCTGAGACCAATCTACTCCTGCATGGCAAACGTGACAGCAATTTAGATTGAAAGCCCCTGTTTTCCAGACAGACACTCAGCCAGTTAGTGCAAACAAAAAAAGGCACTTGTAACTCCAGTCCTTTAATCTTACTCTTTGCTTCGTGATAGATAAGGCGTCTTGACATCAAATTGCACTAATATGGTGCTCTGAAGATTAGCACTGTGGACAATGCTGTTCGTCTGGCTTTCCCTGATATGATTTCTGAGTGTGGCAAGGTCTAGTGGTCAAGGCAGGGGTGCTGGTATGGAAAATGGGCTGTTCTCACGCTCCTCCTGCCTCTGACTTCTAGTCTGCCAGTGGCTGACCTTGCCTCTTGGTTTTTGCCATTGTAAAATGGGCATAAAAGATGCTAATTGCCGGGGTGGGGAGCTCGTTGGGGGATGGCTAATGATTATTGCCTTGAAAATTACAGAGGAGAAGGGGGAAGAAACAGAAGGGAGGTTTTGCAATGAGTGTGGGGTGCAGGAGCTGCTTCTCTAGAGATCTCAGAGCCGTTTCCTACGTATGGTCTCATTACCCCTCATTTGAACAAAGGGGCAAAAAATATAGGGTCAAGTGATTTACCCAAGGTCATGTGAGAAGTTGTGGAATGAACCCAAGTGTTGCAGGTGCTGCAGGCCTGCTGTAACCAGTGGGTTGTGCTGCCTGTTCACAGGCAGGCTGTGAAGGCTGTCAGTGCACACAAACACCCCACCAGGAGCTTCACTTCTCCCTTGGGCAGAGCTGGGGGTCCCTTCAGCACACCCAGGACAGCACTGGAGGGGGAGCAGGGGCTGCACATCCAGTGTAAGGCCAAAGAATGTAGAGTCTGGGCTAAATTCCGTTCCCAAGTGCCTTCCAAGTAAACCCAAAGCAGCCTCTGGGAGAGGGGTGCAGACTTGCTGGGGTGGGTGTGAGAAATGGCAGGAGCCTGGAGTCACTGTGTCTGTTCCCAGGCTCAGCTGTGTGTTCCCTCCACCTTCCTAAAGACTCTCTCAAGCACCCCAGGCATAAAAACCAGCCTGAAGTCCACCTGGATCTGCCCTGAGTGTGCAAATGAGACACTGCTGAGCCCAAAGCCCTGGGCTTTGCTGTTGTTGGTCACTCAGACCACCAGAGTGGAGCTGCTGGGCTCAGCCCTCACCCAGCACAGGGCTGGCATGGGCTGTTTCCAGGTGGTTCCTCCATCCCATGACTCACATCCACCCCTCAGAGAAGTTTCACTGCTTCCATGAGCGTGGGCATGTCCTAGTGCCTCACTGCTCATCTGCCTTCTTGGCTTTGGGTGGATTTACAACTAAAAATGAAGGGCACCCACCCGGACTGTCCCAGAGCTCCCAGAACTCCCACACAGGGCGAGATGCCAGGAGTCTCCCTTCTGTCAGTGCAGAGGGGCCATTCCCAGGGACTCCACAGGCACTGGAGGAAGCGGGAGGCGTGGGAGCAACGCCAGCCCAGCAGGGAGCTCACAGCAGCCTCTCCGAGATCAAACTGCAGCAGCCCAACTCGGCTGGGTTGGAAGGCTGAAAACAAGGAGAAAGATGCCTCAAGTCAATCACACTGAGAAAAACTCGACAGGAGGTGAGGGAGCTTCATGTGGAGCTGAGGAAAAACAGGCAGCTGAGGTGGGGAAGCTGGAACAGGGAGGTGATTCTGCCCCTGGACTCGGCGCTGGTGAGGCCACCCCTGGAGTTCTGTGTCCAGTTCTGGGCCCCTCAGTTCAGGAAGGACATGGAGGGGCTGGAGCAGGTCCAGAGAAGAGCAACCAGGCTGGGGAAGGGACTGGAGCACAAGTGCTGTGAGGAGAGGCTGAGGGAGCTGGGATTGTTTAGCCTGGAGAAGAGAAGGCTCAGGGGAGACCTCATCGCTCTCTACAACTCCCTGACAGGAGGGTATAGCCAGGTGGGGGTTGGTCTCTTCTCCCAGGAACCAGCAGGAAGACAAGAGGGCTCGGCCTTAAGCTGTGCCAGGGGAGGTTTAGATTGGATATTAGAAAGAAATTCTTTCCAGAGAGAGTAATCAGCCATTGGAATGGGCTGCCCAGGGAAGTGGTGGATTCTCCATCCCTGGAGGTTTTCAAGATGAGGCTGGACGTGGCACTTAGTTCCATAGTCCAGTAATGTGGTGGTGGTCAAGGGTTGGACTTGATGATCTCCGAGGTCCTTTCCAACCCGTCTGATTCTCTGATTCTCTGATTCTATGAGCAGCACAAAGGGATGGACCCAGGCATGGAGGGATGAGGAGGGCAGTGGGTTAAACAGGCCTGAGGATGTGCCATGAGATGTCAGATCCTGAGAGTTCCCTGATGGGGCTCCCTCCAGAGAGGCCTTGGTCCCCCCATGAAAACAGCCATGGATAGACACTGAGGGCTCAGGGCACTCAGGTCCTGCTGCTCACCCAGCAGCTGAGACTGCTGGATAAAAACACCCCTGAAGTGAGGAACCTGCATTCTGCAGGCACGGGCTGCTCAGAAGGGTCTTTTGGGACTGACTTTGTCCCAGGCAATTCTCTCAGCCATGTGGTGTGACTTTTGGGGGTGGTCCTGTGAAGAGCTGAGAGCTGGACCCGAGGATCCTTGTGGGTCTCTTCCAACTCGGCGTGTTCTGTGGCTCTCTGAAAGTCTGCAGGGATTAACTCTTTGCCTGGGCAATGCAGGCATAGGATCATGGAACAGTTTGGGTTGGAAGGGACCTTTAAATGCCATCTACTCCAATCCCCTGTCATGGGCAGGGACACCTTCAACTAGATCAGGTTGCTCAGAGCCCCATCCAACCTGGCCTTGAATGGATGTTTTTCATGGATGGTGCATCTGCCACCTCTCTGGGCAACCTGTGCCATTGTTCCCCTACCCTCAGCATAAGAAATTTCTGCTTTTATCTAATTTAAAACAACTCTCCTCCCCTCATCCTGTTGCCACAGGCCTTCCTTATAGGCCCCTTTGAAGCCTTGAAAGGCCGTAAAAGGATCTCCCTGGAGCCTTTTCTCCCCCAGCTCTCCCAGCCAGGCTCCAGAGCAGAGGGGGTCCAGCCCTCGGAGCACCTCCATGGTCTCCTCTGGACTCTCCAGCAGCTCCAAGCGACAGGCTGGGGCAGCTGTAGCCAAATCCCCGTTGTACCAGCACTGTCAGCTCTGGGTGTGAGCAGGGCAGTCCAGAGCCAGACCCTGCTGGCTCCTGGGAAGCAGTGCCAGGCTCCCAGGGATGGGAGCAGCCCAGCTCCTGCCTTGAGGGACCAGGCTGTGGGCACAGCTACTGCCAGGCATGTGGTACCAAGGGATTCCTGCGTGAGCAGGAGCCTTTTGTTGTTGTTTCAAAGGCTTTGAAAGGTGCGTTTCATTCTTCCTCGTTCTGACATGACAAAGGACCATTTCAATCACTGTGTATTAATCTATTCAGGGGGAGAAAATGAAGGAGTGCTTTAGCCTGCAGTTCTCAGGGAGTAGGGCTGTTGTCAATGGCCTGTTTGCACCAGAGTTCAGCAGGAGATGCTGTCAGCCCCCCCAGGTCAGTGCTGGAGTATTTCTAGCCTGTATTCCCTGGGTGTTGAGGTTCAGCCTTGGAGGATAACCATGCAAAGCACTAACTCTTCCCTCCTGTGTCACCCCTCCCACTGAGAGCCTGGAAATCCCAGGCTGGGGGACGAGGGGCTGGAGAGCAGTGCTGTGGAAAAGGATCTGGGAGTCCTGGTTGGTGGCAAGTTGGATATGAGTCACCAGAGTGTCCTGGCAGCCCGAAGGGCCACCGTGTCCGGGGGGGCATCAGGCCCAGCATCGCCAGCTGGGCAAGGGAGGGGATTGTCCAGCCCTGCTCTGACCTGGGGCAGCCTCACCTCGAGTCCTGGGGGCTGTTTGGGGGCCACGGTGTCAGAGGGATCCTAAAGCTGTTGGAGAGTGTCCAAAGGAGGGACACGGAGCTGGGGAAGGGTGTGAGGAGGGGCTGAGGGCCCTCGGCTGGTCCAGCGGGAGCAGAGGAGACTGAGGGGAGACTCCTCGGGGGCTGCAGCTCCTCCCGAGGGCAGGCGGAGGGGCAGGCGCTGAGCTCTGCTCTGGGACTAGGGACAGGAGCCAGGGAAGGGCTGGAGCTGTGCCAGGGGGGCTGGGATGGATCTCAGGGAAAGGTTCTTCCCCCAGAGGGTGGTTGGGCACTGACCAGGCTCCCCAGGGCAGTGGGCACGGCCCCAAGGCTGCCAGAGCTCCAGGAGCGTTTGGACAACGCTCTGAGGGACAGGGGGGGATTGTTGGGGTGTCTGTGCAGGGCCTGGAGTTGGACTTTGGTGATCCTTGTTCCTTCCAGCTCAGAATATTCCAGGACTCTATGATTCTATGGCTTAGAACCCTTCCCTTTCAAATATTTTCATGCAGATATAAACAGAGCTCTCCAGCTCCAGCTGCTGGACAGGTCCCCCATGTCAAGCTGCAGAGCACGACAGGCCAGTGACACCAACCTGTCCCTGAGAAACCTGGGCTTGCAGCACTTTTCCCTCGGCTGTGACAGAACTCTGTCCCACTCTGGGACTGGCCACACCTGACAGAGCCATCCCGAGGATCCCGGGGCCGGGAAAGGTGGGAGACAAGGAGGACCTGTGAGGTGAGGGACCAACAGAGAGACTCAATATGTGCCACCTGACAGCTCTGTGTCAAGCTCTGGCCACAGCACGGGGCACGGAGGGGAACGAGCCTCATCAAATTGAGCCTGGGAAGCTTTCCAAAACCTTGTCTTCGCGAGGCAACAGCGCGCAGGTTTGCATAAATATCTCTAAAATTCATCAAACGGCTCAAATGAAACACACTAAAGAAGGAACCACTTCTGCATTTCAATCCACGCTCAGTTGCTCCCCTGTCTTTGAAATCCAGCGATGCCCGCCCCTCCATCAGCCCGGGAGCAAGGTACATTCCAGATGGTTCCCCCATCCTAAAAAACTGCGCTGCACAGCCGATTAAATTCTGCTTGTTGTAATTAAGCCCGACACAATTAGCTGTCAAGCAGGGCACTCATCTGTTTTATGTTGCAATCTCTTCAACAGGCGAGGCTGCTAGACAAGATTGTCACTTTTCGAGAAGATTTTCATTAGTTACCCTGGGCTCTGTGTCAGACTCTGAGATATAAAAATGTGCTCTGTAGCCAAGTCAGGGAAATTCTCATTTAATGTTCCACACAGTATTATGAAAGTAATGTACTCTGAAAATGAATGCATTTTGGAACATTTTGGAAGAAATGCAATTTGTCTGCTAAGTAATAACTGCATGTTCATGAATTTGCTGATTTATTTATTTTTTTTCAATATGCCTTTCGTAAAGTTGGGAAGACTTTTTCTGACCTAAAATGAGAGGAAGAGAAACTGTTGATTTTAATGTTACTCCTCCCTCCCTCTCTCCCTCCCTCTTTCTTTCATTCCTTCTTTCTTTTCCATCACTTCTGTGCACCCTCAGTATAAGGGCCAGGCACTGTCTGATGGATGGGGGAGCTTGGCAGGGAAGAAAAATGCAGCTCAAAAATAGAAATGACGTGAAATAATTGTGGTTGGTGAGGAACAAGGGAGCTTCATCTTTCCATGACTTTAGGAACAGAGAGCAAGAAATCCCCTGTTGCTCCTCACAGTCCCACATCCAGCATCTGCCAGGGGAGATGCAACTACAGTTTTCCCTGTTTTGGTGGGACAGTGAATTTTCTGTGTTGCTAATGGCAGAGGGGAAGTGGGGCTCAAACACACAGAGTTACAGGTGCTTCTCACCACCAAAAATTCAGATTTGTAATCGGAGAAAATGAGAAAGTATTCCAGGCTTTTCCTTTCCTTACAAATAGATGCTGGATTCCGGGACAAACTCTTTAGCTCTCTTCAGCCAGTGCTCTGCTCCAGTTTGTGTAGAGTTGTACCTTCAGCTCCAGTGCTGAAGCACCCATGGCTCTGGGTCCAGATCCAAAGGCCTAAATTGGGGATCTTGGACAGCCAGGACAACGGGAAGCAGAGCTGAATGGCCACTGAAGTGCTGGCTGAGCTTCCATCCGAAGAGGAACGTCTGACTCAGAGTTACTGCGTTCAGCTGGGCAGGAATTCGGTAGAGGGGAAAAGGGAAAACCAGATCAATGGCAACAAGCTAGAAAATAAGAGGAAAATGGGTGGGCAATTACAGTGATAACTGGGACAGGCGTCACAACTGGCATGAGTGAGCCCAGCAAACTTCTGCATTTACTCAAGAGGTGATTTTGATAGTTGCAGGGTGACGTGGCACAGAGCTGGCTGAGCAGCAGGGCTGAGGTGGTGGTGTCACTGCACCCTGCCAAGCTGTGGTAGAAAGGACTCTCCTCTGCTCTGTGGTTGCCCCCACACTCAGGTACTCAGAGCCCTGTGTGCCCTTCAACAGGAAGGAGCAGAGTGGCATATTTTACTGTCTTGCTCTGTCTGTACAAATTGGGGTTGTCAGTTTATATGTTGAGATGAAATACAGTTCTCAGCTCATAAGAAGTTACGTGCTGGAGTTTGAACCCTGCTGTGACGAGCATTACCCAGCTTTGTTTGCTGCCTGTTACTGGCCATTAACTCCCCAGGCAGAGCCTCTGATTCAGAATTCAAGTGGCTTTAATCTGGCAGTGTTTACCCTCCTCGGGAAGGAATAAAGTTCATTCAAATTAACACCACTTTGTCTCTAAACAGGAGCACCCCCACGCCAGGTTCCATGTGTGTTTTAAAGGCTTGGCTTTCATGGCACCCCTTTTCCTCACTCAGATTTCCTTTGCAGCAAGGCCTTTCCTTGAAAAAAAGCTCCCATTCTCCCAGGAGCAGTTTTGGAAGTTGTCTGGGTGTCAACCCATTCCTGCCCTGGGTGTCCGCACGGGGCCTGGGAGCGGATCCCAGTCCATTAAGGATTCAGCCGCAAAAGGGAAGGCAGGAAAAAACCCCACAGGAGCAAATAACAGCAGAGGGGTGAGCAGGAAAACAGTGTCTCTTAACTGAGCTGGGCGAGAAGAGGGAGGAGTGATGATTACAAGGCTTGTGGATCTTTGTTTACGAGAGCTGCCTTCCTACGATCCGGCTCCCGTGGCACAGAAGCATCCAAGGTGCTCCCGGGAGAGCTCTTTTGGAAGAGCACGTGGGGTGCAAGGCTGAGAACGCGCTGCGGCAGAGCTGCTCCCAAACGCTCCAGCACTTCTGCCCCGAAGGGCAGAGCACCGGGGGCTTTTCCCCTGCGGGAGGTTCCCCCGCTCCGGCCGGTGCGGGACAAAGCAGGGTTCGCTCTCGCGTCCCAAGCGCTGGTCAGGAAGATGGTGCTGTAAAACCGTGGTGTGCAGGGATGGGGCAGAGCGACGCAGGCTCACAGCTCGTTTGCCACAATAACAGCCCACGTAAACTGAGTGTAACTGAGACAGGAGGGACCCGGGCTGGCCCTGCTGGAGAGCTCGACTGCACCTGCACGGGGGCTGTTTGACCAGGGCTCTGGACATCTGCTCTCCACCCTGAGCTACTGCTCCAGCCCAGCTGCCAAGGCTTTGACATCCCAGGGAAATGGCTCGTGTCCTGTTTTTGCGCTGGGATGAAATTCCCGGGCAGGAGGAGAGGATTCTGTGAGGAGCCGCAGATGCACGGGCAGCTCCGCGCCGGGTCCTGCGGCCACGTCCCGCACCAGCAGGGATGAGTCTGGCAGATCCTGCCCTCAACACCCGGCTTGTCCCACAAGCTGCTCGCTCCAGGTGGGACTGGGACCCACATGGGCCCCCTGGGGTGACACTGGCATGCGGGGGGACGCTGGCCTGGCTGCTGTAGGTGGCCAGCACGAAGGGGATGTGCTGAGGGGGGGGACTCTTGGCTCCCTGCGAGAGCTGATTTACTGCAAATAGCTTTGGCCAGAGCTGCTGTGATAACAGTAAAAACCAAACCCCCCAAAATCCCTTCCTGCTCCAGCCTTTAGCTGGATCTGCTGCTGGCAGGGCCTTCGTCAGCACCAGGTGCAAGAGGCTGCTCGGGGGGGGGGGGGGGGGGGGGAAACCCCCTCTGTTTTT